>JALIZH010026712.1:0-23048 GCA_030522465.1 Rhipicephalus appendiculatus
GGCAGCACAGCTGCTGCTGGTGGTGGCGGCACGGCTGCTGCTGGTGGTGGCGGCACGGCTGCTGCTGGTGGTGGCAGCACCACTGAAAATGGTGGTGGTGGTGGTGCTGCTGCTGCTGCTGCTGCTGTTGCTGCTGCTGGTGGTGGCAGCACTGGTATCGCAGCAGGTGGTGCCTTTATTGCAGTGAATATTGGAGATAGTAGCACTTTAACATGGTGCAATACAGATACATTTGAACTTCTAAAAACAAAGTCACTTTCAACTTTCTGTGCTTTCGAAGTGTAGAATACCTCACACATACAGATACAGTCGACGACGGATTTTTCGGACTCCAAAAGTTCGGACTTGTTGAATATTTCACAGTTCATTAATCCACCGACAAGTTTCCCATACCACTAATGCATTTTCGTGACCGATTTTTCGAACAAATTTACGCCCTAAAGTTCGATTTTCCGGACCAAATAGCTTGTTCTGAGCCATGCTGCTCGATTTTGAAAGCCACTTGATTTTCTGTTGGCTTGGTCAAGTTTGGATTCCAGTGGCTAGTTGCCTCCAAGACCGGAAGCACGCACAATCTTTAGGGTCTTGGAGGCCATATCCGAAGTTCCTTGATTGGCAAAACTGTCTAGGGGCCGCAACTTTTCTTCTTCAGTCAGCCTTATCGTCATCACGCCGGTAGATTTTTTTGTTTTCCTTTTTTTTGTATGCTCATCCTGAAACATGCGGGTTCAATCGTGGCCACGGCGATAGCGTTTCAGTGGAGGAGAAATGCTGGAGGCTCGCGTACTGTGTGATGTCAGTGCAGATTAAGAACCCTAGACGGCGTCGTTAAATCCCACCAAACAGACGAGACATTGCGAGCATTTTTTTAGCAACAGGCATCAATTTTTGTTTCTTCCTTGAGAAGCGCGAAAGAAACACAGGGACTAAGAAGACGCTTGCCCTGTGTGTATCTCTTCTTAGTCCGTGTTTCTTTCGCGCTTCTCAAGGATGAACCACTTCCAACTAGGCCAAATAGCTGTGCTACTACAAGTTTTGTTTGCTTGGTGCCATGGAGCCACCAACTGTGCTGCCCACAACGGTCGGCGGTAGTGATTGCCAACGCACTGACATTGTTACCGTAGCCCAAGTACAACCAAATCTGCTTGTCCCCAAGCACAGCATGAAGAAGGGCATCATTGGGGGGTCTTTTTTAAGCTGTTCTAATCCAAATAAACTTCATTGTTATGTATTAGCGATTTTTTCAGACTGTTCGATTTTTCGGACTATTTCACGGACCCCGCCAGGTCCAGAAAATCGGTCGGCGACTGTACTTAGTTCACAGACACCTTGCCAAATAAAACCCACACATGAATACGCAAACGACCGATAGCAAAGGTATGGGGTAAGCTTGTTTCTTGCACTATGCAAACTCATGAATACAGCAACCTTGCTATGCGCACTAGTTGGATGAGCCAACACTATTCCTATGCACGTATGTGGTTAAATACAACTGTTGTGCCCCGATGCCTGTTCAAAGCACTATATTCTTGCCGAATTTTTCATGTGCAACAAACACTGAATATGCAAGTGCCTGCAGTGATGCCACATTAGCACTGTGGCAGGGAGACAGTCGCCTATAAATGCCAATGCATTTATGCATAGTCACATGCAATTGCACAAAAGCAAAAGTACTCTGGGGCACAGGTCGGCAAAAATTGTGGAGCTCACTGAGACTCACTCATGAAATTATTTTGTGCTTAGGGCTCACTCGGACTCACACTCACCAAAATATTCCTGAGCCGGAATCACTCGGACTCAGACTCGCGGCTCGATCTGAGTCTGAGTGAGTCCGAGTAAGTTCACTCATGAGAGTTCGCCGACCTATACTCTGTGGGCATAATTATCCACAAACACTGCTCCAGCATAAGTTCACTTCTGCAGGTCAGTGATGCATACCTTATCTTGAAGGCTGTGGTTCACCTCCTCTCCCACGTCTTGAAGATGCCAATCATCTGCACATCCGCTCCAGCTCCCAGCTCCAGAGCCTAGCTCCATTTCCTGTAATCGGGCCTTGCAAGCTTAAAAGGGGTACTGGCGTGAAAATTTTACATATTGTTTGTTTGTTTCTGTTGCAATGAGCAGCTATCCACCCAATTATCAGGCTGCAAATGTTCTTTGCAGCCTGTTAATTGGACCATTATTGTTGAAGACAATTTTATTGCACCCAGTTGCAGTTTCAGTCAGAGAGCATATAGAGGGCGGGACCCAGAGTGGTTTGTTCCTAAACAGAGCTGGCTACGCGGTAACACACAAAGTGGCGACACACTCTCCCTGCGCAGCCTCGCCCGCACATGAGCACCGAGTAGGGGAGAATGTACACAAGAAACATAGCAGGTATGTGCAAGAGTTTGACAGTTGTTTACATTCAACCAATTAATTCAACGTCTATGTCCTGAGTTGCTTCATTGTATGCAGTGTGCAGCAAACTTGTCCTGCAGAACTACAATGTATGGTTGCCAGGCTCATCCACTGCAGGTTTACTTGCAATGAAATGAAAATCAGTGGGTGTGAAAGCTCCCTTTAAGGGAAGTGCTCTTGAACACCCATTTTCCTGAGGCCCTGGTAAGCTGCTTTTTCAGGCAATAAATTCCTTACCCTTCTGGCTCAACACGTGCAACAAGCACACTTTTAAATGAACATGAACGTCATTTCAAAATAACCAAAAGTGCACATACCTTCCTGCAGCTTACTGGCCGACCCATGGCTACAGCAGCATGGTTTCTGCAGCATTTTTTCTGCATAAACATTTCATGAATGTAAGCAGGATAACATCATTTCTGCACATACACAGGGTTCATATAAGTTTCAAAGAAGAAAATTCAAGGATATTCATGGAACTTTGAGGCCCTGTCACGTTTCTCAGGGACTAAAAAACGGCATCCAAACAAGAAATCCTTTTAACTATGTTTCAAATTCTGACTAAATTTATCGCACTTATACATGTAAAGTGGAAACTCGATTTTAAACCACACCCTAATTACTTTGTTAAATTGGGAAGTTAGCAAAATCGACAAAGGGGTTTTAGTCCTTTAAAGGGGCCCTGCAACACTTTTTGAGCATGGTCAGAAAACGCTGCCGATTGGTAGTCGAGGCTCCCGAGAACACGCGAGCCAAATATTATTGCGCAACACGCAGCCTGGAAGTCACAATAAATTCTCAAAGTCAGCTAAAACTTGCTTTCTCTTCTCTCGACAAATGCCGCAACAAGCTCAAAAATCACTTGTCACAGCCATTGTATCAGCCATTGGCTGATTTGAGCATGGCGCGCTCGGTCGTAACCGGGGGTGCCTCAGGAGGCCGTGACTTGTCCATGCGTGCGCGCGTGATTGCACTGAAAAGTCGCGTATTCGAAAAAAAAAGAAAAACGTTCTCAAGGTCACGAGGCGCGCGTGACGTATTTTCTTCCCCCGTGCCATCCCTCCCTGCTTAGCTTCCAGCGCTTTTGTCGGCACGAGAGAAGAGTGAATGCAATTGCAGCGTGCGACAAATCTTTGTAACTCCGCTCGTACTCGATGGATTCTAAAAATTTTTGCGGCGATGAATTCATAAGGCAATAAGCCCCTTTAGTGAATCCCTTCCATGGTAACTTGGAGAATTGCTGCAGGGCCCCTTTAAAACCAAAAATTTTAACATAGACACCCTAAATCTACCGCGGCATTGCTTTTGCCGTTAAGTGACACGTGCTCATGTGAAAAGTCTGTTCAGGTGTACCAAACGTTGATCCTCACATATGTGGTCCAGGTGACACAGGCCAGGTAGAGTCATGAGAAATATGACATGCAGCCTAAACGCAAAGACGGGGAGAACGAATGCAGTGATTATGCGAAGAGGGTAAGCAAGAAATTTGCGAGGAGACTATCAGTGTAACCTGTCATGTAAATCAAAAGAACGACAGCACACAGTAGTGTTCCTATGGGAGCATTGATAGGAACAATAAGCCACTGCCACCCGTACAGTGTACTAACCGCATGCACCCATTGTTCGACAGGGGGAAAAAGCAGCATAAATGCAGGAGGCAAAAATGACGTCATAAGGAGATAAGTAGAGAGAAAGTGGAAGCGAGACAAGACGACATGATGGATGAGCAATTAACGATAGGACAAGGCATGAACAAGCAGAATACAAGTGAACTCGCACGGTGTATTGTTTTTGAAGGGGCGCGTTTGCTGCATCGATGCTAACCTACAACAGAAAGCAGGTCGCACTGTGGACTTTAGACTGCACTGGCCCTCAAATTCACGGGTTTTCACGGACAGAATACGATTCCATGACCTTCAAGCACCTTGAAAATCCACTTTTCAAATTCAAAGGTTTGCAAGGTTTTCCAAGCCTCTGTACAAACCCTGCACACAATGCTTACCTATCCCTTTGACAACAATGTCTTGTAAGGCATGATTTCGCCTTCGTTCCTCGGCGAGTTTTCTTCTCAGGATGACAATTTCTTGTTCGAGTTGCGAACATTTTTTGTCTTTCAGGGTCTTGGTGGACCCCTTCCTCAACTTCGGGCCAATTTGCTGACATTTCCACCATCTCCTTTCGCTTCGCTGCCTGCTTCCTTTTTTTTTCTCTTTTCGGCTTGGCTCTTCCTGCAAAATCGGACTGCATGACAACTTTGCATTGCTGCAGAGTACTGCCTCGACATGCACACGCTCTTTCTTTATCATTGAAAATGTGCTTGCTCGAAACGTTTCTATTATTGTTTAACACATAATACTCACAACATATGCTATGATATAGTACAACCCACATATAATGAATTACTGTGTATATTGACCACTTGTAAAATCCTTTAGAAATATTTTTGATGTATGAAATATTTTATAACGAATTACCTATAAATAGCCTTCTTCTATTTTCTTCTGATTAAATATTAGTAGAATACCACTTGAATGAACATCAGTTAAACAAACTGTGAAGCTGTGCGAACATTTTTTTAATCCCCCGCCGAAGCGCCATTGGACCCAATGCTAACACATTTCAGTTTAACGAAATTATTACAGAGTGCGTTTCAGTTCCACCAACATATTTTGTGACACTATACAGTGCCTCCGACGTCCTATTCATCAGCAATTGTCCTGAAAGACTGTGCACAAACAGAGCTTTGAGTTTTGCAGTCTGTCACCTGTGACTCTCACGTTGAGACATGCACCCTCTGTCTACAGAAGAGATTGTAGCGAAAGTACTGCCACACTAAGAGGCGAAGGAAGAAGAATCAATCCTTGTAGAGTCGATTAATGAAGTTGAATTCCTCATCTTCTCAGGACCGAGAAGGTTGACTTACACAAAGTGCGGCGTTATTTGTGACATGATATGCCACTGAAATTTCTCGCGTGTTTAGGTTGATGGTACAAAATCACTGTGCTTTCGATGATAGGATTTCTTTTGCATGACTAACATAGCGAGGCAAGATGAGATGGCTCCATTTAATTAATATCGATGCTCGCTGAGGCGCGTGTACATCGACCAATCTGGCCGATGTACATGTGGAACACAAGAAAGAGAAATTTGCTGTTAACCCCCACACAACTCACAAAAAAAATTTGCCGTGCCCCTGACCACATTTTTCTTTGCCCACTGCAGACCCCTGCAACCTTTTGTGCACCCTATGGAAATAATAACAAGTACGACTAAGCTTATTTGGGGAGGCAAACAACTCTCGCACAACATCGCTTGCATACATTTTTCAGACCTTGCATACAAATGTGGAATGATCGCAATATTTCTACATTTTTCATTATTCACGGGTGGAGGACGTCCGTAATTATCTTTCTCCGACAGGTGAACCGATTTTCGCAAACCGATGCAACAATACGCAGGATACCCCGCCTCTTTGAGGCAATCAATTTCCAGCTGGAAACTACTGCTCGTCTCAAGTGCACAAGATTTTCCCCAATGCCGTGCAAAAGCACGACATCCCGATTCATTTAACAATATTCAAATGAGCCGACGCAAAATTAACCACCGGTATCACTGAACACGAACTATACTGCCAGCAAGCATGCTCCGCAGTGAAACTTAAAAGCATGTATAAAGAAACTGCTAGTTATTAGAGCAAGGCACCTTGCAAGTGAATTCTAGCCCAATCCCTTTTTTTAAACACGTTTACAATGTGCTCACTTCTTTGCGCAGCACGTGACTTGTCAATTAAAATAAATAATCATCTGTACACCTCAACACCCTAACACCTCCTTGCAGTTTGGTTAAACCTGATCATGAGCCACTATGACATTAAATGCCCTTGCAGCTAGTGATTCAACAAGAAGTCATTGACTAAATATGAATTCGGTGTTCCGACCTCACAATGCTCACAATAGCACGTTTTGACTGCATGTATCAGCACGTGATAACTGGCATGCCACTTAATTGCTGGGTGCTTCCACGAGAGATCGAACATGCATGTCCGGTCGATATTTTTGTTTTGTCTGAGTTTTTTTCTTATATGTTTATGTAGGCACATTCAAAGTGCACGGAACCGAAAATTTTTTTTCCGAAAAATGCTCCGAACGCCCGAAAGAAATGTTTGAAGGTGGCAGTGCGGGCGTCTTGTTTTTGCTCACCGCAATATTTTTCGACTTCGCGGCCGACTTTAATGCGAACTATAAACGTTGTGTCAAAAATTTTTTCTGTTGGTTTTAATGGGCAATACGGTGAACTACATCCATGATTTTTCGATGCTGTCCTCAAAAGGGAAAAAAAGAATGTTAAAAAATGGAAAACACGACCTAAATCGAAAATGTTAGCCAAGTTTGATGCTTCTTGGCCCGTTCGGTACTTGACACAGGAACGTCAAAACTATGTCATCGCACCCACTCGTTGCGCAATTCACATGTTTTGATGCCAGGCACAATTCTACGCTTCTGCTATACAATATTACACATGTAGAGGAGCCTCCTGCCGCGTCTAGATTACGTTCGTTTTTTTCCCAAGCAGTTTCAAGCAATGGCGAGGCTCTGTGGTAGAACACCGGCTTGCCACACAAACGACCTGGGTTCGATTCTCATAGACACAGAACATTTTTATCATTTCTTGACATTTTTCTCGACTTTTTGCTCACAGACAATGCCGATTTTTTGCCCATGACCAACGACACCAACACCAGAATGTCTGGGAAACAGCTGTTTAACGCTATCACGGTAAAAAGGTATTTCTCACATCTGTCAATGACTTTCACAATACCAAAAGCACCACTCTTGGCACGGGAAGACGCTTGGTAAGTGAGCAGATGTGCAAAAACAAAATGCAGGTGGCAATGGCACATTGAAATGCCCATTCCTGTCAATGTGACATCATAAATTTTGGCAAGATCAGCTTGGGCCGATGTAGTTCTTAACAGGTACAATTGGATGCATTGTCCTTTAAGGAGAGTTCGCTACTTTACGTATCAAGTTTCAGAAATTTTACTGAGTCAAAGTGACCAAAATACGAAAAAGCTTTTTAAAATCCGCAAAGTTGCACTGTATTTCACATGCACAGACAGTGGTACAAAAATCAAACACTGACCTTTTATATTATGTTCCATTAAAGGGGCTGAACAGCACTTTTTCAAGTAACCATTGAATGGTTTCATTAAAGGAGTTTCTGCCTCACAAATCGACTGTCACAAAAATCTTTAGAATCCGTCAATATGAGTGGCGCTACAGAGATTTTCTGCACGCTTTAAGCACTTTCTCTCTCATTTCATAAAAGCGAGTACGCTGAAAGCAATGCAGAAAGTCGGGGGGGGGGGGGGGCAATGACAAGGGAGCAAGAAGCTACACTCGTTCATTGTGCGTCATGACCTTGAGCACTTTCGTTTCTTCGCTTTCTTTCTTACAACATGCGGCTTACTTTCAGTGTGATCGTGAGGGAGTGCGCGGGCATGTCACGGCATCCCGCAGTGGCCGCAATAGCTATGCAAAAAGTGTTGAAGGGCCCTTTTAATAGACCTAGGATGATGAAATCAACGACCGAGCTTTCTTATGATAATTTATGAGTCTAAAATGTGGTACATTCCACTTCACCAGAGTTGCCTGAAAGAACACAAAATTTAGTTACCTGAGAAGGGGTAGGACCGAGAACATCATCAAAAATGTGGTCAGGCCACCGCAGACGCTTCTTATGTAACTTTCGGGCGAGGGCCTCTTTTGATTCTGAAACAACAATAGTTCGGTGAGGTTTCTCCGAGAGAAATTGATAAGGTCATGTGCAGTTGTTTCAGGCAAAGTAATGTACAATAATGAAGTAATGATGATACATAAGTGGCCAAAAGTCTGAATAATTAAAACATGCAAAGTCACATTAACACACAAACATGGACAGTTTAAAAATAAATGGCAAGTGCCAGCTATGCAGTACAATTGTGGATTATGAACTTGTTATGGGACAAGTGTAATTGCACAATTAACTGTTGGACAGTGCACAGACATCCCAACTTTTAAGGATCCACACAAAGCACAGCTTGACTACATGTCATAAAGTAAGCCGAAGTGCTCTTACTGCATATGGTAGGTTCTCACCATCTCATTAGATATGACCGTTTACCTACTTGCCAAGCTGTCCAACAATTGTGACAAAAGCAAGGGGTGAGACCCACAGAATGAAGTGGCGTACATTTTTTCACATGTTGCACTAAATGCATATCTTTCTGTCAGACACCTGTGCTTTATTTGCAATGATGCACATTCATATCCACAATGTAAGGAGCTTTACACACCAGGGATATGCAAGCAATGAAATATTCTTAGATAACAGTGAACTTGTTTCCATAGCCTGTTTCAAGAAGGTATTTGAATAATCTTGCTAAGGTTAAGGCTTGGGCGTGTTGGTACATAGTCTTGCTAACACCTTGCTAATAATCTTGCTACAAAGGAATACTCTCTTTAATTACGATTTCTTTCGTGTATTCATTTCTTGCAGAATTTTTATTGAATCCAGTATATATAAAGAGAAGAAGAGAATAACAATACGAAAGACTACAGTTGTTTCCGATGTGCTGCTTAAATACATTCACCACCACTGCTCTGATTGACTAAACATGCATAGCCTTGTCAACTGAGAGAATTGTTCGGTTTGGCAGGCAGCATAGCTTCAACATGCACTTCATAACTGTGTGGCATTTAATTATGCCTCTGTGGCCAGTGTATAACTTGAACGCAACTTAACGCTGATAGCTCACTTTGACACTACGTCCAAACACGACAAGATTCTAGAAGAAAACTTCTTGGATCTAGTTGGTATTGCTTACTGTATGACATTATGCCGCTGGAAAAACACATACACAGAAGAGAGACACGAAGACGGCGACATGGCCATTCTAGGCTGCCCATGTCGATTCTAGGCCGTAAAGGGAGCGATGTTGTCGAAAATGGGTCGTTATGTTGATGTTACAACTTTCTCTAAGCAGCAAGGCACGCTTAGAGCTGAGCTGCATTTCTAAGCACACACGATACGACCGCACAACGGGTTAGACAAAGCTGCAATACAGAAATCAAATCTATAATTCATCAACATACATAAAAAATAACAAACTGACGAGTCTCAGCGCTTCGTCCAGGGAGCTTATAAGCATAACAATACATGTAGCTACGATTGGCCTACTTCTATAGGGCACAGGTATACGCTAGGTTTGCGATTTAAATGAAGCGCCTTGATTTCTTCCTGTTTTTTGGCACAGTCAAATGTTTCACGTATGCACAAGGTTCATAGTACACAGCGCGAAAGATGACGAGATTGACCACACAGGACTAGCGCTGCCTATTTGCGCTAGTCCTGTTCGGTCTTTCTAGTCATCGTTGTTCACGCTGTGTTCCACCACGAATCTGTATCAACAAGCTCAACTTCGCACGCTTTTATTGCACTAGGCGTTAGCGCAAGAACCAAAAATCAGCGAAAACAACTTGCACCGCACAAATATTACAGACGGTTACTATGAGCCGCTGTTACTGAATGCACGCAGAGACAGTAAACAAAGAAAAACATACATGACGTAATGAACAGCCACGCTTTACAGCACGCTGCACGCCACTCACCTGCCAATTCAATGACGTCGCCTGGAAAATAGTCCTCGAGCTCCCCATCGCCGTCGTCCCGCTTCTGCCGCCAATATATCATTCTGTTTTTACCAGAAGCGAGGTCTTTCTCGGACGACGGCGAGAAGTCGCGTATAAGTGCGTCCGGCACGACGGCTTTCGCGCCATCCTTGTATATGACGTAGGCAAACATTAACAAAACTAAATAGCAGAAGTCTAATAAATATAACAAAAAAAAAACAGAAGGATCGCAGCGTTACCGCGGGAAGCGTGCTGGAAGCGTGCAAGGCAAGATAGGCCTAAGAGGCTATGGATGGCTTCGTCTGCTTTGGTCTTTTATGACTTTTGGCTTTCACGGCGCGCTAGTTTAGGCGTCGTCCGCTGCACCCTCTCGAAGCGTTCGAACCATGAAAGATCGAGATGTGAAACAGCGCCAATTTTTTTTTACTTCTTAGATTAAGCTATTGCTCAAAACAGAGTTACGTATTTGGAAGGTGAATGAATAATGTCATTCTTCTTCTCGTTCGCGAACCATCAGAGCAACTTCAGAGGTCATCGCATCATTGCATGTCTTTCACAAGGTCAGACGTGACAAGTTACGGAAAGGACACCATAATTAACGATGTACGACGGCAGGCATATTTTTTCAAGCACAATGTTAACATTAATATATGTATAATTACCTCGACTGCTGGCCTGAAGGTCGCGCGACTGAATGCCGGCCGGCTGCAGTGGCCGCAATTCTAGGCGACATGCTAGCAGCCTTAGTGCTTAGATTTTAGGTGCCCACTACAGAACCCCATGTGGTCAAGACTTCCGGAGCCACCCACTGCGGCGTCCCTCATAACCATATTGTGGTTTCGGGACGTAAAGCCCCAACATTTATTATATTATAAATACTTACAAGCTATAGGGCACAGGTTTCTTTTTAATTTAACTTGTTCCTGTGAGGAAGCGATATCTGCTGTACCAGACGTACAGTGTGGATATAAAGTAGTACGTAACGCCAATGCCTACTGAAACTTGATCCAGCATGTCGCGTAGTCACGTACATTTTGTATGTAGCTAGGTAGGTAGGTAGTAAATTTTATTGATATCCTGAACAAGTCCCGTAATAGAGCAAGGACCGCGGGCCACTCCCACGTCGGGACGGCAAGGCCAAGCCTCACCGCCGCGTCATGGGCCTTCTGGACTGTCTGGAACCAATTATCGTGACTCTTGCCCAGGGAATAAAAAGTGTTCTTCATCCGTGTGGAGCTGTAAGAAGGGGCACTCCCAGAGCTTGTGGTTACCATCGGTGTATCCGCCGCAGTCGGGACACGATGGAAGACCTCCGTGAAACGTATAGATCAAAAGGCTGGCCGGGATACGAGTGCATTGTAATAACCGAAGCCTAACCGATTGAGGACGTGATAGGTTTCAGTGGGTCAAAAGAAATGCCCTGCGAGCGAGTTGATAATGCTTTGTGACTCAATTGGTTAAATGCGGGAGGTTCCGTCGTTCCGTCTACGGGACCAGACCCGTCGCGGGCCCCGCCCGCTCCGACCTCGGAGGGACCGGCGCGGCAAGTGAGACCGCAGTCATTATTGCAAATCGACGTCGCAGCATGACGATTTGCAATTAATTGCAGGTAAGTGTCGAAACGAAAACGAAACGCAAGTAATGTTATAGACGGCATTAGACAAGCACTCCAGCGAAAAGGTTTAAATTAAAATAATCACTCATGTACAAGATTAGTCAACGGTCAAAGCCCATAGAGGCAGATGACAATCAATCGGTGTTTTTTACCGTGGTAGAGAGTATCGATAAAAAGTGCGACACGCGGGAGGAAAAAAGACGGCAGATCCCACGCACTGTGGGAATCGATGTAATGCGAAGCCGCCAGGAAGGGGCAAATCATGCTTTACAGAATTTGCATGTCATGTTTGACATGTTAGGACCTGTCATTTATGTTCGTGATACAGTCATGTCACTCAATACCAAATTTCGTGTATCTCAAGCTAACGAAACGGCCGCGAGCACGCCATGAGCGTGGCATGCAAGTCCTGTCGCCCATGACATGTCATGATTTACATATTACTACTTGTCATTTATGTGCGTCATACAGTCACGTCACTCAATCCCAAATTTGGTGTATATCAAGCTAACGAAACGGCCACGAGCGCGCCATGAGCGTGGAATGCAAGTCATGTTGCTCATGACATGTCATGATTTCCATATTGCCACTTGTCATTTTTGTTCGCCATACAGTCATGTCACTCAATA
The DNA here is from genome assembly GCA_030522465.1 of Rhipicephalus appendiculatus. Lineage (NCBI taxonomy): Eukaryota > Metazoa > Arthropoda > Arachnida > Ixodida > Ixodidae > Rhipicephalus > Rhipicephalus appendiculatus. The sequence goes on from JALIZH010026712.1 coordinate 12,315, forward strand.
CCAAATTTGGTGTATACCAAGCTAACGAAACGACCGCGAGCACGCCATGAGCATGGCATGCAAGTCATGTCGCTCATGACATGTCATGATTTCCATATTGCCACTTGTCATTTATGTTTGTCATACAGTCACGTCATTCAATCCCAAATTTGGTGTATATCAAGCTAACGAAACGGCCGCGAGCGCGCATGAGCGTGGCATGCAAGTTATGTCGCACATGACAAGTCATGATTTCCATATAACCACCTCTCATTTGTGTTTGTCATACAGTCATGTCACTCAATACCAAATTTGATGTGTATCAAGCTAACGAAACAGCCGCGAGCTCGCCATGAGCGTGGCATGCAAGTCATGTCGCACATGACAAGTCATGATTTCCATATTACCACTTGTCATTTATGTTCGTCATACAGTCACGTCACTCAATCCCAAATTTGGTGTATATCAAGCTAACGAAACGGCCGCGAGCGCGCCATGAGCGTGGCATGTAAATCAAATCATGTTGTTCATGACATGCACGTCATTATTTGCATATTACCACCTGTCATTTATGTTCGTCATACAGTCACGTCACTCAGTCCCAAATTTGGTGTATATCAAGCTAACGAAACGGCCGCGAACGCGCCATGAGCGTGACATGTAAATCACACTTTTCATGACAAGTTTGTCATGATTTTCATGATATGACCAGCCATTTATGTTCGTCATACAGTCATGTTATGCCATACCAAATTTGGTATAAATCCCATTAACGATACGGCCAGGAGAGCAGAAAGTCGTAGGCGGCTAGATAGATAGATAGCTAGATAGATAGATAGATAGATAGATAGATAGATAGATAGATAGATAGATAGATACGCTCAAAGTCGCCGAAGTTCGCTAAGAAATGCTTCGCATTTAAAAACACACTTTATTATCAATTCTGAGTGATAGGACATTGGGTTGGTCGTTTGAAACCACTCTGACTGTGTTTCAAAGTGGTGAATTCAATATTTTTAAAGCCCTTGTTCTTCCTTCTTCATCATGTATTGGCCCGCTTATTTGAGTATGAATGCTTACTTGAGAAGCTTTTTTTTTCGAAATGGGCTAAATCCAAAACCGAAACTTGCACAAAAAAAGGCTCCGTTGGCACGACATGCTTTCAACTTTCCTCTAAAGCCGTAATAATAAATTAGTAATTATTATTATTAACCTATGATTACTGCTTTAGAGGAAAGTTGAGAGTATTTACCTGCCAACGAAGCCGTTTTTGTGCTAGTTTCGGTTTTGGAATCAGCCAATTTCGAAAAAAAGGCTGCTCACTTGCTCTTTTACATCAATATTTCAGTGCCTCCGGAGCGATCTTACACAACCACCCGAATGTACTATTACAATACACTATGATGTGTGTTACATAATGTGCTTTTCTAACTTTTGTTTCAATATATATATATATATATATATATATATATATATATATATATATATATATATATATATATATATATATATATATATGCGTACTCGTTTTTGCCTGCATGCGCTCAGGGTCCACAACAAAATTACTGTTTCACTAATATTTACATAATGTTTAATATTCACTAATGTAGTTTGCCCACGGATACTGCACAGCGGGGTCGACCTGTAGAGGCTCACTGCAAGGGCCTTTTTTTTCTTTTCCTTTATTTTTAATTTATTTGTTAATCGCTCCAGTCAGGACACTAAAAGGTGCCCCAGACCGCAGACATCATCATCATCATCACACTGCTTCGCCAGAGAACACCTAGCTTCGCTCTCCCATGTGTACTTTCGAGGCAGTTCGCGGCGACAGAAGTTAGACTGTTCGATGGTTTGGTCCCCCCGGTTTGGGTAGCGGTAACTGTCTCAGGGACAACCACTTTCACGTCATTTGTCTGCGGTGGGTACTGCGCCCACTGCTCTCATTGAGCCCGCCCTTTTTGCATTCAGGATGAGGCAAGGTTCACCCAGGATTGCTCGGAAGCGCTACCTAGACAAAGACGAGCCGTTCGTACTGCCGCAGTCGACTGCATACTGGAAAAAGCACCGAGAGCGCAGCCGCCCCCTTGACTCTGGCTCCCAGGACGCCGGAGTTTCCGCAATAACTCAAGCATCATCTGGTGACCCGTCACCGTCGACACATGAGCCTGCATTGACAGCAGACGACGTGTCGTCGAACCCACATTTGGGTGCTACATATGACTCGCTTAGTCCTGACAACAACGGCGACTTGAGTCCAGAGGACGTGCGTCCGCCACAGGCCGATGGCCTCGTTGACGACGACAGCTCCATCGACCACACAGATGCGGATGATGGCACGTGCTCCGAAGCTTCAGAGGGAGCCCAGGATGAGCCTTCATCGATGGACGAGATATTCAGCGAATGCAGCGACAGTTTTGAAAGCGATGGTGACGCTTAAACTGGCGACGAATCAGAAGAGGCGCGCCCCACCTTTCTGGATGAGTCGGAGTTGCTGGCTGAAGATTTTGAACACTTGGGCACTCAGACACTGCCAGGGTCCACGACATCAAAGGCAGCCGCAGTTGTAATGATCATGGCCTTTGTAATAACGCATGGTCTCAGCTGGGTGGCCTTGGGTGACCTCCTGAGTCTCATTGATGGCCTGTTTGGATTCGAAGGAAACACTCTTCCACGAACGAAGCCCTTGTCTCAGGAAGATGTGGTCGTCCAGAACAAAGAGCCTAGTCAAGCACTTTTTCTACTGCGATGACTGTGGCAGCCTGCTGAACTCCCAAACTGGCACAAGTACCATGAGGTGCCCCACTTGTTGTGTAGACAATGATGTCTCTGCGTTGAAGACCAAAGAAAATTTTGTTATTATTCTGGATTTAAAAGAGCAGGTAAAATCATTAATTGCTCGAACCAAGGATGTTCTGTTTAAGAAACTCGTGCAGTTAAATGAAGAGAGCAACCAAGCAGCTGGGGCCTTCAACGACATAACAAGTGGGGTACTGCTCAAAAAGTTGCGCCAGAGTGGGCAAGTAGGCAAGATGGACTTGACCATCACGTTTAACACAGACGGGAGCCCTGTATTTAAGTCTTGAACATCGTCGATATGGCCCATTCAGTTCTTGATAAATGAGCTGCCACCGGCTTATCGAATGAAAAACTGCTTGGTTGGTGGTCTTTGGTTTGGACGCCACCCAGACATGTCACTGTTCATGGGCAAGTTCGTAGGAAGAAGTGAACAACTTTGGCCACCTTGTCTGGAGGGCAGCGTCTTCAGTGATCACGTCGACAGTCCATGCAATCTGCTGCTGCGTCGACGCACCTGCTCGTGCCGCTGTGATGAACATGGTGCAGTTTAACGGCGTGTTTGGCTGCCCCTGGTGGTACGCTTGTGGAGAGCATCATGAAGGTAACTTATTCGAGTGATGCATAATACATTTTACTAGATGCATGACTTTCGTGCCATCATAGCTGGTGCTAAAGCTACTGTTACAATGTAGTGTTCTGCTACTAGTAATCTTCGGTCATTGAAAACTGAAATTGTGGAGCTTTGTTTTCAATTAAAGAAGCTTAATTTGTAAAACTAAAGGTGATCAAGCCAAGCTTACCTAGTATACAGAAAATCATAATGGCATCAAGGGGTTTGTGGTCTAAAATGTTGCTACGAGCCTGCGTGTAGATTGCATTATTTGCATTACCTGATGAAATGTAGGCTTAGTGGTTACTAAAACTTTACTACTTATTTTTTTTCCAGGAGGCCAGAGGTACATTAATGTTGTGGCAGACGAGCAGCGAACACCGAAGGGCATGCTCCGGGACATGAAGTTTGCCATTGAGGTTGGAGAACCAGTGAATGGTTTGAAGGGACCCTCACCACTCGCGAGTGTGAAGGGTTTTGACCCTGTGCTTGGACAAACAGTGGAATATATGCACTGCGTTCTTCTTGGCGTCACCAAGTGTTTCACCGATACTTGGTTTGACACAAGTAACAATCAAGAGCTTTATTACATAGGTTAGTATTGCTTTGTAGATTGCAAGTCGGCTGGGGTGCAGCCTCATGTTTTTGACTAACTACAATACATAACTCATTACTAGAGACCGGATTATAGGCAAATGCCTATTTTTTTCCTTGCGTTCCTATCGCGCCACTTTGATATATGAGCATGAATTAGGGGTAAAGGAGGGCTTTTTATAGTGTTTTTTATAGTGCCTATAAATGCCTATTTTTGGGGTTTGTGCCTAAATGTCTATAAGTGCCCATAAATGCCTATTTTCAAAATTGGTGCCTATATGAACGCTATTTAGCCTCAAATTTTTCTTTCGAGTACAGTTTGAGACCGTAATTCATGTTACCGGGCAAAATTGACGTTTCGGAACTTTATGGGGAGCAACAACCCTAGTTCCCTAGTTCAACAAACATCCGGGAAGCAACCGGTAGCAGCAGTGAAATGGGACGCGTCGGCGACCTACCCCACCGCACTGACATGGCGCGAGCGGTTGGAGCAGGGGAGAGATGAAAAGAGGCTATTTCTGCAACCCCAAATGGGAGCACGTCCCAGCGTGTACAGTGGAACGGGGGAGAGGAAAATAAAGGCGGGAAGAGAGGGGAAGAAGAGGAGAGTGGCGTCTATGGCCGAGGACGTGGCGGCCGGCTTTTACCGCCGGTTTTCCAGTCCAGTGTTCCCATGGAATTGAAGCACCTCCTTGAAGACTTGGGCGTGGTGGGGGGCAGAAAACAGGAGATGCTGCGCGCAGCAGCAGTAATATGGAGAGCGAATGCGAAACCATGGAGTGACGTCAGGGGAAAGTAGGAAGTAGGTAAAAAAAATCAGATGTGCACATGGCTTTTGTTTCGTTTGTAATTTACTCTTAAAGGGCGCTTCACCAGGTCACATGGGAAATTTTAGTCATATACTGGAAGTGTTCGCGTGCCCAATGAAGAGCTTCGTACCACAAGAACTTTTTAATTGGTTCATTACGAGCCACGAAAGCATGATGCCGGTAGGTGAGCTTGAAACCTTTGCCACTCGCAAGCCAAATTCCTTCCCTGCCCTCTTCGGTATCAGAGAAACTCGGAGTCGGAAGATCACACGACGTTGACGCATCAACACGCCATGCGCACGCAAGACTACACTATGTGCACATGACATGCCCAAGCCAGGTCGTGCGCACAAGCGGTGTTGTATCGTTTCGGCGTTCGCTCTATAGTGTACTGCCCGTTTCTGTGGGATGGATCCGTCTATGCATTTGGAGAGGCTGGCATGGATCCTGTATCATTACCACGACACAGCGCGTCGCACAGCTGGAACTGCTGTAAGGGACGATGCACCAAAAAACATGCTAAGCGTTGTTAGGGCTGGCGCCGGCACGACGCGGGAACGGCGAGAAGACGAACACAAAAGAAATATAGGCACCTAAGTCTCGCATCGCTCTCGATTCGAAAAAAAAAAACTAAAGAAAAAACGGGCACACATTCCGTTTGTATGTTTTAATATTTCTATTAACATTCTTCTATCAAGCAACAGATTGCACAAATTACACGTGTAGCCTCGAATAATTCTCGCAGTTTCATGTACTACTTTGACATCCACAGGACCATTCCTTGTTGAACTTCACCTCCCCCACATTGGTGTGCGCGCCCGTGAGATAGGGCACGAGACATTCAGTCTGACATTTCACCTCCTTCCGGGGAGCGTATACATATAGGCGTTGCAAATCTTGGCAGACGTGATCGTTAGCGCAGTGCATGCATTACACTTCTAGCTCGAAACGCTCAAACCTGGTAAGGGGCCTCTTATGGTGTTCACACAAAGAGGAGAAATTGACCCTGCTGTATTAGACCCGGCCAATACGAGGCTAACAGACCCTTCTGGCCTTTTAGCGGTCTGGCTATTGAATCCTGCGCTGCCCTTCCCAGCCATGCCGAAAAAAGAAGCAGACCCAGGAGCGTGTTTGGACACTTAACTTACCATTCTGGACAATAAAAGGAGAGACCGTGTTCTGGGAAACCGTGCTCGACCGTTGCATGACTATGTTAAATCGACATTTGTTTGCTTTCCTGTCGTAGACCACGTCGCGCACGTCCTTATTCGAAAATTTGAGTTTTTGTAAAAATTTATTGTGCCTATATTTACGATTTTGGGGGCCTAAAACTGTGTTTTTCCTGCCTATTTTTGGCGCCTAAAACCCGATTTTTTAGTGCCCTAAAAAATCCGGCCTCTACTCATTACCAACAAATTTCCCCAGCTGATCTAAATGTGCCCTGGAACTTGCTGAAGAAGCACGCTTAGCTGCAGCTAAATACATCTTTAAAGCTGGACAGAGCATGTGAGGTTAACTTCCTTTTTACTGATCAGAATATTTTCTATTATTAACTTCAAGGACCTTAGTTTTAGCTATGTGAGCATGAATAAGCTTGGATTTTAAATTTGCAGTGTCAGTTTACTGGAGCTGAATAAGTTGTCGGGCAGGGCCCGACAATGGACCGCAAAGGGTTAAAGTGAACAGGAGCATAAATTAAAAAAATGTGATGCAGCAGCTAACCATCATCCCCATCATTTTTCAAAAACTAAATCTTTGAAAACAGGCTAAAATATGTCAGTTCCATGAATCAGCTGTCTGCCAAATGTTTCTAGTGATTTGTAGACCTTACTGCTTGTTACATTGTAACATTTTCTGAATCACATGCATGGATTTTTACACAAGAGGAAAAGCTTTTCACTGGGCCTGTAGATTTCCTCACCAGGTTTGAGTATTGCAAGGGAGGAAATATTGCATGTAGATCGAACAGTGGTGATAATTTTCAAAGTACAAAACTGCTCTATGGCACAAAAACAGTCAAACTTTGACATCAAAGCATGCAACCTTTTACTCGGAGCTGCACGTCAAGTGAGAGTTACTTTTACCCCTGTCACACTGGGCAACATTAAGTGCACTTTGAGGGAAGGGCAGTTCATCGCTGGTGTCACTGGTATGCTGTCACACGGGAAAGTTTAGTGACACTCACTACAAAGTGCACTCGCTCGCCGGCGAGTGCGTTCACCAATCTCACTTCACTGCGACGGAGTATCTTGATTCGGTAGCAGTGGCTTGAGAATAAATAAGTTAATATTCGAACCCGAGTGCATGGTATTTTTTAAGTACCATTTTCATTATTAGGAATAATATGCATTAAAACATACTATACAACAAAACAACACTTTGCTATCGTAGCTCTCAGGCAGTTTACGGCCACAACCGCCAGGGTCATGCCTAGTACACACCGTGACATGGACTACAACCAAGCACTGCTTTTGTACGTAAAGTTTATTTTAAGGGCTGCATATAGCTGTAACTCATTATTACTTAGGAGACATTGCCTAAAGTAACAAATATCTGTTGTGCTACTCAATTAGGCATCGCCATTACTATCATTACCAAAGTACACTTGCCTTTCATGTGTAGCAGTGCACCGCCAAAGTGGCATTCTGGGATCGTAAGTGCACTCACTCAAAATAACACTAACTTTGCCACTGTGACCGGGATTTTACCCATGGAGCATACAGTGCTTGTAACACCACGTACCAGTGGTGTAAATTGTAGGGGTGCCAGAGAGGTACTGATCCCCCCGTTGTGTTTACGACCCATGCTTTAAGATTTACTTTTCAAGTATCGTATTTAAATTGCTTGACAGATAAACATAGTGCACTCTCCTTAAGATCATCTCTGAAATCTGAAGCCCTTCCAATGAGTAGAAACTGAGTACAGTTGTGAAAACAATTTTTGGTTCCAAAAGGCACGGTAGAGGTCATGCTTTCTGAAGTTCTACGGGTGACTTCTGACGTGCAGCAACTGTTTGTTATACTGGCCTCTGAAGCACAAAGTAAAGAATCCCAGGATCTTCTACCGTTATTTAGTTGTTTAGACGATTTGTAGGAAGCCATGGGCAATGAAGTATGAATACAGTTTCTCGAATACAATTGTGTTTCAAAAAAATTGCTGGTAAATATGAACATGCTTTAAAAGAAAGATTGCATGGTTAAATCATGGGAGGCTAACAGTTCACAGGATTGCAGCTGAATTTAGAGGAAAGCTGTTCCTTTATGCATTATAATGAAAAGGAAAAAAGTGCTAGCATTTTCAGTTGATATTTAATCCGAATGACATATTGGAATGGCATAAACTAGAGCCTGCTGTAAAATGCCAAGCAAGCGCCCCCCCCCCCCCCCTTACGGTGAAGGACTATCCGACCAGATTTGGGTGGGGGGGCGCTTGCTCGGTTCCGGACCGGTCATTGGTGCTTATTTGGTGCTTATTTCAGATCTTCCGAAAAAGAAAGAGGGCGCTTGCTCGGGTGGGAGCGCTTGCTCGGCATTTTAAGGTATACGTACAAGTTACATTTGGAAAGTAACTTTGCCATCTATTAGCCACTCAGGCCCGTGCTTGTTTTCTTTTTAAATTATTTCAAAAGTTCATTTTGATTGATATATAGTTACAAAGAAAACATATATTTGCGAAAAGCAACTTTAAATGGCTGCCGCGGCATGCAGATGTGTGTCCCCCCTTTGAGATTTCTCTCCATTTATTCCCCTGCCACAGACTATGGTACATGAGTTCTATTAATCATTTGATGTGGAGTGCACCATGCTGCCACTTGAGGTGTGGTGTGAAGTAAAATAGAGAACAAAAAAATGACATGGCAGCTGGAACAGTTCCATACTTTTTAACTCTAATAGCATATCTCTGGTGCCTGCAATTGCTGCTTGTGCTTCAGTAGAGGACAGTGTCCACCTTTGTCCCTTTGCTTGCAAAATTATCTGCCACATATAAAATTACGGAATGGTATTAAGTAACGTCATACTATTTGCAGGGCGCCCAGCAACTGTGGCTCAAGTGGACAAGAGGCTGCTCTCCATCAAGCCTCCTCACTGCTTCACTAGGCTCCCACGCTCAATCAAAGAACGCTGCCATTGGAAGGCAAGTGAATGGCGGCACTGGCTCCTGTTCTACGCTGTGCCATGCTGCACAGGGATCTTGCCACAGTGCCACCTGAACCACTTTGTGCTTCTCGTTGAAGCTGTGCACATACTTCTTTTAGAAGAGCTAACCACGCCACAACTTCAACGTGCTGGTAAGTTGCTCAGATTGCTGGACTGTAGAGTTTGTAGTGTCATCAGTTTTCATGTAGAGATCCTCAATTCATCGAACAGCCAGCCGTCGCTGTCAACCACAGCGTGCTCGATGGGTCGAACTCCATCGAGTGCACCTGCCAGTGCGCACCATCGGGCAACAAAGATGGAGCGCACGAAATGTTTGAGATCTGGTTCTTCAGGTGCCGCCAGACTACAGGCTGTTCTTATTTTACTCTCCTGTACATCGACAATCTGCAAAGGCATGCGGACAAACAGAAAGTATTTCATAAGCAATCACCGATAAGCACGAACTTGGCACGAACTTGGCAATGCGGTTGTGTCTTCAAGGGTGAAGTTACAGCTGCAGACGCTTAGATTCCTGGCATTAATTGGTTAGCAAGAGCGAAACACTCATTACAGCGACAAGCTGAAGTGACTTCTCTCGCAAAGTGCCTTACACGACGTTGCAGTTTACAGGTCACCTATCGCTAAATTTTGGCACACGACTCGGCTAGGGCAATTTATGGTGCCTAAGGAAAGAAATGTCAAAATAGACACTGTTGTGCAGCTCATGTGTAACATAGACAGATAATGCTCGCTGCCCACAAGTGGTTCAGTGACATTGACTAGACATATTGAATTAGATCAGTCACCGGGGCTAGGTAATGTGGAAAAATACTACATAAGGTGTATGTGGGCAGTTCAAATCTCGTTTGGCTGAGCCACTGTGATCTGCAGCAATATGCATGTTTAAAGTCTTGTAATAAGTGCAGTTGGTGTAGAGAGCTTAAATCCGTGTGCAAACTATTCTTAAGACTTGCTTTACTGTCGGTGCTTTCCCAATCTTCAACTTTGAGGGAAAAATGGTCATTGTCACCATGATCGCTTTCAGTACTACTGTCAAAAAGAATCTGAAGAATTCTGTCCTTTGAGAGGCTTGGACTACTACACGCTGCCATGCTTCCACTGAGAGAAATGTGCATGTGCTCAGAGAACATTTTATTTACTGCGATTTTCTCAAAACTGTGGCCACATATTTCCATCTGGTGTCAAGAAAACCAGACAAAAAGAAAACCAGTTGCAGTATATGCTGTTGCCACACAAAAACAAGTGCTTTCAGTATGGCCAGTGCAGCAATGGTCAGCGAGACCATGCCATATTGCGTTGCAGCTGGCTTAATGGTGGCTGTGAAAGTGAACGGGTTAAAGGGCCCTCACCAGGCCCCATAACAAATTTTAGTTAGACGCTGGCAGTTGTGTGTCCGATGAAGAGCATTATGCCACAAGAATTTTTTCAGTCGGTTCATTACGAGCTGAGAAAACCGGCATTTTGAAGCGGCGTGAAACCATGATGCGAGGTGGTGAGCTCGAAACCCTTGCCGCTCGCCCCGCGTAGCCTTCGCAAGCCAAATCTCTTCCCTACTTTTTCCGGCATCCGAGCGCAAGGTCACGTGTGCATGACGTGCCCGAGGAAGCCCAGCCCCCCGAGCACGTGTGCGGCATTATTTTGTTGACCTGTGTTATTTTGTAGTCTACTGCCTGTTTCTGCGGGATGGATGCCTTGGTGTGCGCTCGTTTGGAAAGGCTGGCACGGATCATGGGTCCTTACCTGTGACACACCGCGTCGCATCCTTGCAACTGCTGTCAGGGACGATCAC
>JALIZH010026713.1:0-10375 GCA_030522465.1 Rhipicephalus appendiculatus
TAACACGAAAGTAAAACGGGTCCTTACAGCAATAGTTGAATGTTTACTGTACATTGATATCAGAGAGTTTGCACAATGTCTATTCGTGTTTGATAGTTATAGCACGTAGATCTATGGAAGAAAAGTATCGAGCGTTCCGTATACGGTCGAGCGAATCATCGATTCGGGGTAGAGGATAAACGTTTTTCTTCGTGATGTTCAACTTTCGATAATCGACGCAAAAGCGGAGAGTACCATCTTTTTCTTTACTAACACAACAGGGGAAGCCCAGGGACTCGTCGATGGCTGGATGACATCGTCCTTGAGCATCTGCTGGACTTGATGACGTATAGCGTCTTCTTCTTTTTCGGACACCCTGTAGGCATGTTGTCGAACGGGTCTCTCGGTAGGCTCGGTGATGATACGATGATTGGCAAGCGGCGTCTGGTTGACCTTCGAGGTTGTAGTGAAGCAGTCTCGAAATGAATCGAGTATTTCCAAAAGACGTTCCCGTTGTGCTGAAGGTAGACCCTGGTTAACGTCGAGAGTGTTCGCGAATGCCATGGCGGAATGGTCGCACGACGAAAGGGCACCTAATGGAGAGGGACCCGGGACGTCAGGAATACCCTCAAGGTATGCGATCGCGGTGCCTCTTGTAAAATGGTGATGCTCCTTGCTGAAATTCATGACTAGCATGCAATCCTGTCTCTCTCTGGGCTGAATAATACCTCGGGCAACGCAGATTTGTTGTGCAAGAAGAAGAGACAAATTTCTCTCCGCGATTACAGCGTCGGCGACGCCCTGCTCACATTCAACGCTGTCAAAGAGGCTGCTGCGAGGGGGGCAGAGTCACAGATTCGGAGGACACGTGTAGGGCAGTCCTCGATAAGTCGGTGTTGCCAGCTTCAGGATGAAACGGCTCCTCGAACGACACCAGCAACTCACGTAGATCAATGATTGCGCTGTATTCACGAAGAAAGTCCAGTCCCAGGATGAGTGGACGGGAGCACACAAAAAATTCGAGGAAGGTCCCCGTGAACGTCGATGCACGTACTCGAATACGTGCTGTGCACATTCCAGTCGGCATCACCAGATGGCCGCCTGCCCTGCGCAACGGGGGGTCGTTGCCATTGGGTGGTTACTTTCTTCAGTTTAGACGCCAGGGCGCTGCTCATAACTGAATAATTAATTAAACAGGTTTGGACAAACTTTGCAGCACCGGTAGTTCTTGACACTGGCAGCTCCATCACAATGTTCGCAATTGGTCAAGTCCCCATATCTTTCTTAGGAGGAAAGTAGAACTAAGAGCTCTTTGTTCCGCAGGAGTTGTGCACTGACGCTGACATGTTATTACTGCTCTTGACTCTAGCCACATTTTTTTACGCCAGTATCTTTTAACTCAAACTGACAAGAAAAAAATCGCCTTTTGTCACTCGAAGACATTCATTAGACCCATTGATTTGCCAAATGTCATGCCGGTCCTCATAAAAACCTGAGATGTCGTTGTCCGACTGGTAAAAGGCAACGGTAAGTGTGTGTTCTTCACTTGAAGAAGAGCAGTCCTTCAGCAAACGCCATTGCTATTTTGGATGGGCTGTGGCGGCAGTCCTTACTGTGCTGTGCTCCTTTATTAAGACTGTCGCGCTAACCTCTGTGAATTCTTCTTCAATCGTATCTATTCTTCCCCAATGTACATGTAAGGACTTTTGTCTTACCTTTTTTTTTTTTGCGCAGTGTAACGCGGTGTGGCAGTAGTAAATAGAGGAATGGGACAGTGTCCCGTTCGTCCCTCAACTCAACTGTCCCGTTCCTCCCAAACTACGTTTCCCAAAGTAAAGAACGTTCGGTGGCCAAAGTTCAGTCATAATGCATACATTTTTTTCTTTGAAAAAGTACAGCCCTGGTCGGTGTTTTCTCAGAAAAATTGCTAATAGTGCCCACAAAGTGGTTAAAATCTGAGAGCGTTACAATTGTGATGGCAGAAACTTACTTTTGACACGTGAAAAACACGACTTCCAGTTACAGAAACTCCCATCGCCGAAGACGCTCGTCGTTACATGCTTGCAATCGGCCTGGTAGCACCATTTCATGAGTCGTTGGCTTTCAAGTAACTGCTGGAGACAGACGCGCTGTCCCATTCCTCCAACTGTACCAAACGTCCCGACTCTCCCCTCATGAGTCGACTTCGTAGGCACAGTCGGACCAGACAGTAAAACGGATGAATTAACTGACGAGGTAGTGGAGACACATTCGAAAGAGAGAGTTCCATTAGGCGTGAGCCTCTCCACGACGGTGCGAATGCATGTTTCAATACCTGTCTCAATCTTAGCACTTTCCACATGATGTTGTGCTCCAATTGTATGAGACTAGCGGAGAAAAGCGCTTCGTAATCGGGCAGCGGTTCCAGCTTCGATTGAGTTTCCTGCTGATTATTGCGGTTTTGTTTGGTTGCAAGAACAAGCTTATGTTTCCCGACGCCACTGCCAGATCTCACGCAGCGCCTTCTATATTTTATCAATGCCAGCTATCGTCTTCCGATGACATTTGCAGCGAAGCACGCAGATACGCGGCCAATTTTTTTCTTTTTCTTTTCGTTGCACTAATGCCATTTTGACTCTGCCTTACTGCAGTGGTAATTATTTTGTTTCGTAAACTAAGTTCCGAGAATGCGTTAGATGCTGCCGCTGTTCCGCGCTTCGAAGCTGCCTCTGTGATCGTTTCAGAAATCAAAAGTTCACGATAACAAGGAAATTTATGTTGTTATTACTGAAAATTACTTTATTTACTTGCACATAGGGCGCGTTCACAAATCGGCCTCGAAGAGAGCGAAAGCGGCAAAACTCACCGGAGGTTCACTCGCTCGCCGCCTAAGCAGCCGGGAAAACTACGCCGCGAGGCCGGCGAAAAAAATAGGTCCGAGACCGATTTTTCCGCCACGCGATAGCGGATCGCCTTTCCGCTTCACGACTTTCGCCGCAATAGCTCAAACCGCGTGACGCAAACAACCGGCTGCAAATTCAACATAACGGCAAAGGCGTAGGCGGTGGCTCGCATCTGCGCATTTGCAAACTACCCGCGAAGCACGACAATGCTCACGGCCTCGACAAGGACGCGCTCATCGAGGGCCTGGTTTGGATTATGATCGTCGAGAACACTGGAATTAGAAGGAGGTGCAGCAGCAGCGAGTCGGCATGCCCCAACGTGTCTCGCTATTGCACAGCCGGCTGAAGCCGCCGCCGCCGCTGCCGGGGTGTCCGCTCGTGTTGTTTCTGCTGGTGTATCTCCCGAAACAATGTTTCAATATGTGCAAACTGTTTATTTTCAGTGCTTTGCATGCGCAACTAGAATTCGGGAGAAAATTTGATGCTCAGGAAACGGGCAAAATGGAATGAATTTTCAAAGTGGCCAAGGCGGCGGCGGTGACATGTACGAGGAGCAGAACAAATTTGAACGTTTTCGAAGCGCGCGGACGAGGTTTTCCGGCTGCTTTGACGTTTTCGTTTTCGCTTCGCTTCTCAAGTGTGAATGTGCCATTAAAGTGACATCTGTGGCGCCTACGCTCGGATGCTTATAGTTATGAGACATTAATATATTGCTGTGCGTCGTCGGCCAGAAGCTCGCGCTAGTTTGTACTCTGTCTGCCTAAGACAGAGTTTCCGACCCTGCTCATGCTACGTCGGCGCGGGAGTTCCATGCAATGCGAACTACAACTGAGTAGCAGAGAGTTCGGAGTCTCATTTATAGAGGCCGGATTTTTAGGCACTAAAAAACCGCGTTTTAGGCGCCAAAAATAGGCAGGTAGAACACTGTTTTAGGCCTCCAAAATCGTAAATATAGGCACAATAAATTTTTACATAAATTCAAATAATTTCAAACAGAGACGTGCGCGACCTGTATCTACGACAGGAAGAAAGAAAATGTTATTGTTTATGACAGCAGAAAGGCGCCAACGGTTGAACACAGCCATGCATTTCCCGCAGAGTTCGCAGATACGGTCTTTCCTTTTTTTGTCTAGCATGGCAAGTCAAATGTCCACCGTCAAATGAACACACTCCTGGATATCTTTCTTTTTGGCAAGGCTGAGAAGGGCAGTGCAGGAAGAGATAGCCAGACCGCGGAGGGATGCCTCGCATTAGCTGGGTCTAATCGCATTGGGTAATTTTCTCTCCTATCGGTGAACACCTTAAAGGGTCCCTCACCGGGTTTGAGCATTTAGAGCTGACAAGTGTAATTAATGCATGCACTGGGCGCTCACGATCACGTCTGCGAAGATTTGCAATGACACGCGTCGCGGAAAGACGTGAAATTTCAAACTGAACGCCGCTTGCCCTTCTCGCGGGCGCGCGCCCCAAGATGGAGGGAATGATGTGCAACAAGGAATGGTCCTGCTCTCATGCCGCTCTTTTACGTAGACATTGGCGCTCTGACGTCGCTCACCGTATGTAGCACGTGACATTGCGAGAATTATTCGAGGTGACGTGTAATTTGTGTAATCTGTAGTTGAGCAGATGAATGAAAGCAGAAAGAAATAATAAAACACACAAACAGAATGTGAGCGCGTTTTTATTTTTATTTTTTATTTCGAATCACAGCGAGATGCTATACTCTAATCGGCCTCCGTTTCACATGCGTTCGTCTTCTCGCCGTTCTCGCGTCGTGCCGGCGCCAGCGCTGACAACTCTTGGAGTGTTTTTGGTGCATCGTCTCTGACAGCAGTTGCAGCGGTGCGACGCGGTGTATAACGGTTAGGATACATGATCCGTGCCAGCCTCTCCAAACAAATGCGCACTGAGGAATCCATCCCACAAAAACAGGCAATACACAACCGAGAATGCCGAAACGACACAACACTGATGGCATACTGCTCGGGCGCGTCATGCGCACGTGACCTTGCATGCATATGACGTGCTGATGCGGATGCGTCATGCGATCTTCCGGCTCCGATACCGAAGAGGGCAGGAAAGGAATAAGGCTTGCGATGGCTACACAGGGCGATTGCAAGGGTTTCAAGTCTGCCTCTTCGTATCATGGTCGTGGCTCGTAACCAACCAATTTGAAAAATTATCGTGGTACACTGCTCTTCATTGGGCACGCAACAGCTTCCAGTGTCTAAGCACAATTTCATCTGTGACCTGGTGAGGGGCCCTTTAAGAAGTAAATTACAAACAAAACAAAAGCCGCGTGCACATCACATTTTTCTTTCTCTTGATCCACACTCTCCTTTACCCTGACGGCTCTCCACGGTTTTGCATTCATTCTGCACCTTTCCGCGGCTACACAGAGGGACCTCCTGTTCCCTTCCCACCGCCACAACCAGGCCTTCAGGGCGGTTCTTCCATTCCCTCGGCACATCCGCGGCCATGGACGCCACTCTCCTCTCCTTCTATATTTATTTCTCACTCCTCATTCCCCCCGAAGACGCTGAGATGTGCTCCCATTTAGGGCTGCAGACATGGCGTCGTCTCCTCTCCTCCAACCGCTCGCACCATGTCGGCGCTGTCGCGTGTGGTGGCCGCCACATCCCATTTCACTGCTGCTATCGGTTGTTTTTCGGAAGTTGGTTGAACTAGAGAACTTGGTTGAACCTTGTAGAGTTCGGAAAGGTCAATCTTGCCCTGTGACATGAATAACGATCACAAACTGCACTCGAAAACGAAATTTGAGCTTAAATAGTGTTGATATAGGCGCCGATTTTGAAAATAGGCATTTATAGGCACTTATCGGCATTTAGGCATGAACGCCGAAAATAGGCATTTATAGGCACTATAAAAACACTATAAAAGCCCTTCTTAGCCTCTAATTCATGCTCATATATCAAAGTGGCGCGATAGGAACGCAAGGAACACAATAGGCATTTGCCTATAATCCGGTCTCTACTCATTTACTCTGCCTTCAAGGAAAGAGCAAGCTCCGTGGCTAACTCCCCCACGAAATAAAAAAAAACTCTGGCGGAAGTAGTATGGTTGCTGTGCTCTTGCAGTATTCACTATAGTTCTGTGAGTCTATGAAAAATAAAATCAGCAATCTTGCTGTTGTAAAGTTGTTCATAAAAAAGTAAAAAAGTAACATCTATTAGTGCGCGTTCAAAAACAGCTCATCGTGCTTCGCAGATGCGGGAAGTGTCTGTCTTCAACGACAGTACTTTTTGTCATTTCAGATAATAGCACACGAGCTCATGCACGCCTTTGACGTACGAAGCATAGAACGTCAATCATGGGTCACGGACACGTTCATGAAACACTACACCGAAAGGGTGCTCTGCTTGCGGAAATCACACAAATCTGTCGTGAGTATAGCTTTATCTGCTTGCTTCATACACGTATGTATGCGTGTGTGTGTGTATGTATGTATGTATGTATGTATGTATGTATGTATGTATGTATGTATGTATGTATGTATGTATATATGTATGTATGTATGTATGTATGTATGTATGTATGTATGTATGTACTTATTCTTCAAAAGAGACCTCTGAAGGACCTCTGCTCATGTAGTCATAGAAATGAAGGAGCACAATTACAAAAAAACGTGACTGATCCCTCGGTCAAAGGAATCGGTATAACACGAAAGTGAAACTTGTATTCACATAAGTAGTTGAGCGTTTATTGTGAATTGTTTCGTCACAAGGGAGAAGGAATGAATGAGAATGATGCAGCAACAAATTGTAATGTGACGTGAAGAACGGCAAGCAGCTCGAAACATTTTTCTTCTGATTTTTATTTGATCTCATTATGTTAGTTTATATTTTACAACGTCATATCCGTGACGGAAATACGTCAGAGGAGCCGTGGTGGACCCCGGCATAAAACACTTTCGTGTCAAAATGGCTTTACTGCTTTACTTTTTGTCCATGGCACGGCCTTCGTGAAAATATTTTATTCTGACGCCAGACGTTTTATTTTGACAAAGGCCTTGCCACGCGGAAGGATTTACCAGTAAAATAATCGCGGACAGCTCCACACATTTTCTTGCCCGCACCTCGGGATAGGCTCCATAAGTCCGTTTCGTTGATTTTCTCCAGCCCTTTGGACCTTTGGGCTACCCCTAATTGCGGTTTGTCCGCTGTATGCTATAGTACACGGGTTGAACAATGGACATAGTCGTCCTTTGCACTTCGACGGTACTGCCACTGTCGGACGAGCGAGCGCTGTCGTTGTCAGCGAGTCTCCTCAGCGGCGTCCGTGGAGGAAAAGACCAAGCGCGCACAAACCGACAGGGACGGACGCTATCGCTCGTGGCGCAGTTTGCGCTTCGATGCAGTTTCACCAGTGGACACACTCGGTAAATCGACGCTGTTCACGCGACAGGGACGCTATTTGACCGGCCGCTGCCACGCGCTCATAATGTTCTAGCGCACCTCAAGCGAAGGCCTGCGCACTCCCTCCGCGACGTCACAGACTCTGCCCGACGGAGTGGGACGCTATCGACCGTGGCACAGTTTGCTCGTCGATGCAGTTAATAAATGCGTGGTTTCTCAAGATGATGTAAACCCACTTTTTTAAAGCAAACTGTTTATCTCAGAAATGTACACAAATGCTAAATTGACAGCACATTTTAGCTAATTACCATACACTTCATAATCGTCTGTTTAATCACTTAACGACACTCGGTGTAGAAATTATTCAAGTGTTTCTCACAAAGGACGGCGCCGGAGTTAGTGTCCGATTGGCCCTCTATGTTCTTCCTCTCCCCCCTCGGCTGAACGTACGTTCAGCGTCTACAAACATCTGAATAATAACTCGTTGTTTGAGCGGTATCCACTCGAATACTAAGAAATTAAACAGGTGTCGTCTTTACACCTCGTTTTCTGTGACGACATCGCGGTTCCGTGAACAGAACATCTTCTGTGCGAAGCGCGGGCACAGAATGCTATGTGGAGACAGGCTACTTGCTCGAAGGCAGCACGCCCGACAAGTTTACTGCAACTACGGAATATTTCTTACTCCGTGACCGTAGCCGACTGCGTCACCAGCGGTGCCTGCGTCTCCCATTGGAAACGTTCGGTGGTCGGCACACTAGTAAGTATATTCTACACCTGGCGACAACACTCTGTGGCAGCACAGCCCAGGCTACCTAGCTGAAGCACGAACTTTTTAGATGCCAAGCAGCTTATGAACGAGGCTTGTCCTCTCAACGCCGTGTGCCGTCGCCGTAGCCACATGACGATGACCATGATGCTGACGGCGATGGAGAATAAACACGTTTCAGACCACACATTCTCTTTCTGCCATCACGGCACAGCACATGGAATGTACCCACTATGGCGATCTCACAAAGATCGCCAGCATTAAGAACGAGCAGTACCGCGGCAACACCATCGCCGTTCTTCAGCGGGAGTTTGCCACCGACAATTATCACACTGAGTAGGCCGTTTGCACTACGTGCAAAAATTTGTTGGTGGTGGGCAAAGTCCCCGCAATGAGCGTGACGTACGGCTTCCGCTACCCGCAGAAACCGGATCACCTGCCCGAGCTCAACCCGGCGGAGGAACGGGTGATCGCTCCGCGTTTGCCCTTGATGAGCGTCAGGCGGCTAACGCTACTACCATCAGGGGAACGTGCATAGACCTCGCCTTCTCAAAATTTAGACTACAACCTTTGCAGCAAGGTCCCTTAACTTTATAATTTACGGACCACAAGGCCGTTATACTGAATTGGAAACGTTCTTTGGAGCTTAAAGTCGTCTACGATGATGAATAAAGAGCAACTTTACAGAGTTCCCATGGCTGCTTCGCATACTACTGACGGTTCCCTTACGGGTGTGCGCGATTTTTTCGCTATGCTTCTGCATGTAGTCCGCGAACGCTAGCTTTTATATACTGCGGAGCATGAAGGAAAACAAAAAAAAAAAATAAAAGATATAGGTATTATGTTCAAGATCGTTCGCATTGTTATTAAGAATGCTTCTCCCGTGAAGTATTTTCGTTAGCAGAACAGACTGTTCGGCTAGTTGGCTATACATGAACACTGAAAGAATGAGAGCTAAAACTGACGAGCACAAAAAGGAGGACCAGACACGGGACGGGCGCTCAAGCGAAGCGCCTGTCCCGTGTATGGTCTTCCTTTTTTTGTGCTCGTCGGTTTTAGCGCTCCTTCTTTCAGTGTTGAAGGATTTTCGC
Source organism: Rhipicephalus appendiculatus (assembly GCA_030522465.1). Classification (NCBI taxonomy): domain Eukaryota; kingdom Metazoa; phylum Arthropoda; class Arachnida; order Ixodida; family Ixodidae; genus Rhipicephalus; species Rhipicephalus appendiculatus. The sequence continues at coordinate 9,098 of JALIZH010026713.1, forward strand.
TTATTGCTGTTTCTAGTTTTCTGGTTTTCCGGTGTCATTTCACCTTTTTCCTGCCCCGGTTGACAACGATGGCGTCGCTCGGTTGCAGCAAGTTCACACCGAAGTTTGTTAACGAGCATGAGTGCTTGTTCATTAGATGATCTGTATTCATCGAGCAGGGAGAAACGAAGACAGTGGTGCGTCGTGAAATATTTTGTTCCCCGCATATGCAAACGCAGAGATAGAAGTTTTGTGCGACTGATACCATTAGCGCAAGTGGGTCTTTCATCGCGATAGCCAACATGAAAGGGACACCGGCGACCTGCCAGTCTTCAGCAAGACCAGCTAAAGCAATGACTCTCGTCATAAATTGCGTTCCATACGTGGTCGGTATTTCGGTTGCCTACTATTACTGATACAATCACGCTAAAGATTGCGTACTGTAACACCGTACTCATCGGCGTCTACGGCGGTACTCGGTTCTTGGCTCTTCGCGATGACAGCGATTTTCGAGAATGAAACTACCAGTGGAAAGCTTCGCCTGGGCAACAGACGCGTTCATGTATATTATGCTGTTGACTGCAAAAACAGCGTTCTTGGCCGAGTATAAATTGCGTTTCGCCCGCTTGGATTTCCGAACGTTGGGCGCCCGCTCATGACCGGTCGTGTCCAAGATTTCTGCTACCCCTCGATGCGGTCGCGTCCCCTAAAAATAACGTGAGCGTCTCCAGAAAGTTCTTGCGTCTCCAAATAAAGGAAAACAATGATGCCGACCCTGTATGCACCGAAACTTAGGAAATGGTATCTTGCCTTTGCGTTGGTCTTCCAATCGTACAGTTCCTGCTCGACCGTGCCCTCTTTTATTTTTTTTTCTGAAAAAAAAATTACGAACTCTTCAATAAAGCTGCTTCTTTTCCTTCGAAATAAAGGACATTTTATTCATCTCCCCAAAAAATGTGAACATTACTGTATAGTGCTCGCTTTTGCACGCGGGCTTGAACCACTGGCAGATGAGCGTTTAATGGAATTTGCAAAATAGCACATATATGATTCCACGCATTTTTTTCCTTCACTGATGCATCCATAAGTATATCTAGGCTCGACATCACTTTCGTATAAAGCTATATATAATCTCATTTTATGACACTATTTCGAAAAACTAGCAGTTGTTGCGTGTACGAACACAACCGATTACCGAAGCTCCATACAAATGGGATGCAAACGACTACGCGCCTGATCTCGCCGCTGGCTTTCATGAAGGCGGTAGGGTGGGGAGCGGGTGGGGAGAGCGGCTGCTGC
>JALIZH010026714.1:0-109402 GCA_030522465.1 Rhipicephalus appendiculatus
GCAAAGAAGTGAAAACGGCGTTAGCGAACAACCCAATTAACCGCGTGCGTTAACAAAGGCGTGGTCGCCGTTCTCAATTTTATCACAAGGCATTGTTGGCGGTTACTACCTGTCCTAAGTAGACGTACTCCTTTACAACTTCCAGTGTCTCGCCACCTATCGCAAAGCGCTGTTCTCTGCCAAGATTGTTCCACATTACTTTAGTTTTATGCATATTAATTTTCAGACCTACTCTTCTACTTTCCGTATCCAGTTCAGTAATCATACGCTGTAATTCGTCTCCCGCGTTACTCATCAATGCAATGTCATCAGCGAATCGCAGGTTACTGAGATACTCTCCATTAACTCTTATCCCTAACTCTTCCCAATCTAGGGCCCTGAAAACCTCCTGTAAACACGCGGTGAATAGCAAGAGCCGAACCATGAGAGTGAAATAACTAGAAGAATAAGGATGGGATGGGGCTCATTCGGCAAGCATTATCAAATCACGAATGGTAGTCTACCACTATCCCTCAAGAGGAAGGTATATAACAGCTGCATCTTACCGGTACTTACCTACGGAGCAGAAACCAGGAGACTTACAAAGAGGGTTCAACTTAAACTGAGGGCGACGCAGCGAGCGATGGAAAGGAAAATGATAGGTGTAACCTTAAGAGACAGGAATAGAGCAGAGTGGGTCAGGGAACAAACGGGGGCTAAGGATATCATAGTTGAAATCAAGAAGAAGAAATGGATATGGGCCGGGCACGTGGCACGTCGGCAGGATAACCGCTGGTCATTAAGGGTAACTGACTGGATTCCAAGAGATGGCAAACGCTTGAGGGGGAGACAGAAAATTAGGTGGGTAGATGAGATTAACCCTTTCAGCCCTGGATTTTTTATTTTTGTCGGAGAAATTTTTAGTACATATTTTTCTTATAGTTAGGACCTCAGAAGACCACAAACAAAAAATTGATCCAGTGGTGTAAGTATTTATGGATTTACAGACATGACATCAAATTAGGTCATCGTGGCCCTGGGGACTTGAAATTCCAAAAATGGCTAATTTATTCCTGCTTTTCACTAGAGTACACAAAATCTGAACCAACGTATTATTTGGCATTGTGGAAGCTCTTAAAACAACTTCAGGACTTCATCCCGAAAACGCCGCCTTACCGCCTCAGCTTGCCAGCCTCGGCGTCACCCATGACTTTGGTCAAGTTTCTTCTTCTTTACGGCTCAACACTTCGCAAAAAATGCCATAAAGTTGGTGTCGATCGCAGTGGGGATCGTTGAAGAAATACTTCCCCAACAATTAGCAGGTTTGGTTTTGTTTTCGAGGTGCTAGGAGCAATTCAGTGTGGTGTCGTCAATTGACGACACCAGGGCCGAAAGGGTTAAGAAGTTTGCTGGTATAACGTGGCAGCAGAAAGCGCAGGACCGGGTTGGTTGGCGAAACATGGGAGAGGCCTTTGCCCTGCAGTGGGCGTAGACAGGCTGATGATGATGATGATGATGATGATTGTTGGCGACCAAGTCTTCAGCGACCGCGGCAAGATCGTTTCGTTTCCGATTTTACTTGACGCCCGCGAACTGCGTGGGCTGTGTCTATAATCTCGTCGAAAGCGAATTGGTTGAAAGCTGCGACAAGTAGTAGCTTCGTTTTCACCACGTGCCTTCAAAACTTTGTAGTCGCCTTTCATGATGGTGCATTAGCGAGTCAGGTTTATTCAGCGGCAGCACCTGCGCTCAGCGGTTGCATTTCCACGCAGTTCTGAACGCCGCGCGTACGTTTAGAACTTCTTTTACGCTAGATAAGTGCTTGATATTGTCACGTGGTCGTGACGTCGACGAAGGCAGAAGTCGGTAGGTCCAAAATGAAACTGTTTAATAGGCCGAACTTGTGGCCGGTAAACAGAAAGTCAGATTACAGCAATACACACTGCACTGATAGCGGCGAACAGAGCGTCGGCCGTCGATGAACTGAACATCGTTGGAACGCGCCGGCTTTTATAACTCACGCGTCGAACATTCTTGTCTTATCTCTGGTCGTCGCGCAAGCTCTCGAATAATCTTGGGTGTTCGCGTCTTGCGCGCAATCTTAACAAAATGATCTACTAGAATCGTGAACCTTCTCGAACACTGCAGGCGCGGTTTGTTCACAGTCTTTGTGGGCGTAAACCGAATACAGTAAAAGAAACGCGCGTGGCAATGTCCCCCCTCTGAAAAGGCATCGTCCCGATGCTTAGAACAGAACACATGGTAAAAATACATGCAACAATAGAACACATGGTAAAAACACATGCAACAATAAATAGCGACAATAAATCAAGTTCAGTAAACAATACGCACAAGAAAGTCCAATGAAAGAAAAAAGAAGTACAGTCCTCAGGTTCACTACCGCGCGTAAAACGGCTTGAGGCGCACGACATGGACGACTTCAGGTCGCGCACGGCGCCGTTGAGAGTTCGAAATGCCGTCGGGGACAACCTCGTAGTCGAGTGTGCCGAGACGACGAAGCACCCTGTACGGTCCGAAGTATCGTCGCAGAAGATTTTCCACTCAGTCCACGTCGTCGTATCGGCGTCCACACCCAAACGCGGTCGCCGGGCTGGTATTTCACGAACCGTCGTCGAAGGTTGTAGCGGCGGCTGTCAGTCGTCTGCTGATTCTTGATCCGCAGGCGGGCGAGCTGTCGTGCTTCTTCGGCGCGCTGTAGGTAGGCGGTTACGTCGATGTTTTCCTCGTCGGTCATGTTTGGTAACATGGCGTCGAGCGTCGTTGCCGGACTCCGTCCGTAGACCAACTTGTATGGCGTGATCTGCGTCGTTTCTTGCACGGCCGTGTTGTATGCGAAGGTCACGTACGGAAGGATGGCGTCCCACGTCTTGTGTTCGACGTCGACGTGCATGGCCAGCATGTCGGCGATGGTCTTATTTAGACGCTCGGTCAGGCCGTTGGTCTGTGGGTGGTAGGCGGTGGTCCGGCGGTGACTTGTTTGGCTGTACCTCAGGATCGCCTGAGTTAGATCCGCAGTAAAGGCCGTACCTCTGTCGGTAATGAGGACCTCTGGGGCGCCATGACGCAGTACGATGTTCTCGACGAAGAACTTTGCTACCTCGGCGGCACTGCCCTTGGGCAGGGCCTTTGTCTCGGCGTAGCGGGTGAGGTAGTCAGTAGCTACGACGATCCATTTGTTTCCGGAATTCGACGTCGGGAACGGCCCCAGTAAGTCCATGCCGATTTGTTGGAACGGCTGGTTAGGTGGCTCGATGGGCTGCAGCAGTCCGGCTGGCCTAGTCGGTGGTGTCTTCCGTCGCTGACAATCTCGGCAAGTCCTCACGTAGTGAGTGACGTCGGCAGTGAGGCGAGGCCAGTAGTACTTTTCTTGTATCCTTGCCAGCGTACGGGAAAATCCAAGGTGTCCAGCCGTCGGGTCGTCATGCAAAGCATGGAGAACTTCTGGACGTAATGCCGAAGGTACTACGAGGAGGGAGTCGGCCCGAAGTGGCGAGAAGTTTTTCTTTAGAAGAACGCCGTTGCGCATGAAAAACGACTCCAGTCCTCGTCTGAATACCTTTGGAGCCACAGTGGCTTTGCCCTCGAGGTATTCCATAAGGCCCTTAAGTTCCGGATCGGCGCGCTGTCGCTCGGCGAAGTCGTCGGAACTTATGGTTCCCAGGAAGCCGTCATCATCCTGGTCGTCCAGCGGCGGTGGGTCGACGGGGGGCACGAGACAGGCAGTCGGCGTCAGAGTGTTTTCTTCCGGACTTGTAAATGACGGTAATGTCGAATTCTTGAAGTCTCAGACTTCATCTTGCGAGGCGACCGGAAGGGTCCTTCAGGTTAGCTAGCCAACACAAGGCGTGGTGGTCGCTCACAACTTTGAAGGGCCTGCCATAGAGGTAGGGGCGAAACTTTGACGTTGCCCAGATGATGGCAAGGCACTCCTTTTCTGTTGTGGAATAGTTGGCTTCCGCCTTGGATAGCGACCGGCTAGCATAACTGATAACCCTTTCCACGCCGGCAGTTCTCTGGACAAGAACGGCGCCGAGTCCTACGCTACTTGCGTCGGTGTGGATTTCCGTGTCGGCGTGTTCGTCGAAATGCGCAAGTATTGGAGGCGTCTGCAGGCGTCGTTTCAATTCTTGAAATGCTTCGACTTGCGCCGCTCCCCACTTGAATTCCACGTCATTTTTCGTGAGCTGAGTTAGTGGCTCGGCGATGCGTGAAAATTCCTTGACGAAGCGTCTATAATAGGCGCACAAGCCGAGAAATCGTCGAACGGCCTTCTTGTCGGTGGGCGGCGGGAAGGCAGCGATTGCAGCTGTTTTTCGCGGGTCGGGGCAAACTCCAGACTTGCTGATTACGTGACCCAAGAATAGAAGTTCCTCATATGCGAAGCGGCACTTTTCTGGCTTCAGGGTGAGTCCAGAGGCCTTGATTGCTTGAAGTACAGCTTCAAGGCGCCGGAGATGTTCGTCGAAGTTTGAAGAAAACACAACGACGTCGTCCAAGTACACAAGGCAGGTCTGCCACTTCAAGCCGGCCAGTACAGTGTCCATAACACGTTGGAACGTCGCAGGTGCCGAGCAAAGACCTAAGGGCATGACTTTGAACTCGAAGAGACCGTCTGGTGTGATAAAGGCAGTCTTCTCTCGGTCTCTCTCGTCGACCTCGATTTGCCAATAGCCGGTCTTGAGGTCCATCGACGAAAAATACTTCGCGTTGTGGAGTCGGTCCAGGGCGTCGTCGATACGTGGGAGAGGATACACGTCCTTCTTCGTGATTTTGTTCAGGCGGCGATAATCGACGCAGAAACGGAGGGTTCCGTCCTTCTTCTTCACTAAAACCACGGGTGACGCCCACGGACTCTTTGAAGGCTGGATGATGTCGTCGCGTAGCATTTCGTCGACTTGTTGCTTTATGGCCTCGCGTTCCCGCGTTGAAACTCTGTACGGGCTCTGACGTAGTGGCCTGGAACTTTCGTCTGTTATGATGCGGTGTCGTGCGACCGGGGTCTGTCGAACTCTTGACGACGACGAAAAGCAGTCGTTGTATTGCAGGAGCAGGGTTTTGAGCTGTTCTTGTTTATCCGTCGGAAGGCTCGGATTGACGTCGAAATGTGGTTCGGAACCTCGAATTGTCGAAGCAAGTTCGGCAGCATCGAATAGGGCGAAAGCATTGCTGGCGGCCACGCATTCGTCGATGTAGGCGACCGTCGTACCAATGTTGAGGTGCCTATATTCGTGGCTGAAGTTTGTCAGCACTACCTTTGCTTTACCGTCACGCAGCTCGGCTATACCTCTTGCGACGCAAATTTGACGGTTCAGGAGTAGGTGCTGATCGCCCTCGATGACGCCTTCAAGGTTCGCAGGGTTTTCGGTGCCGACGGAAATAATGACGCTGGAGAGCGGCGGAACGGTCACCTGCTCCTCTATCACATTCAATGCGTGGTTCCCTGGCGTCGCGAGGGGTGGGAGCGCCTTGTCTGAGGTTAGTGTTATCGACTCAGACCTTAGGTCGATGACGGCGCCGTGGTCACTTAGGAAGTCCATTCCAAGTATCACATCCCTGGAGCAGTTTTGTAGGATTACAAAGCTCGCAGGATAAGTCCGGTTACTGACGGTGACTCTTGCCGTGCAGACTCCAATCGGCGTTATCAGGTGGCCTCCAGCTGTCCGGATTTCGGGTCCACTCCAAGCGGTCTTTACTTTCTTCAGCTTCGTCGCGAAAGACCCACTGACGACGGAATAGTCGGCTCCAGTGTCGACGAGAGCGGTGACGTTGTGGCCGTCGAATATTACGTCGAGGTCGCTGGTTCGTCGTCGTGCGTTGCGATTGGGCCGCGGCGTCGGGTCACGGCTACGACGGTTTGTACCGCTGCTTCGATGTTGCTTCGTCAGGTCATCTTCAGGCCGCGAAGTTTCGACGTCACGGCTGCGTCCGGGTTGCGGCGGGTTCTTGAGGTCTCGTCGCGGCGTCGTCGTCGGCGGCGGAGGATCTTCGGTAGTTCGTCGTACAGCAACCGCACCTCCATCGGTTGCTGCCCTTAGTTTTCCGAGTAAGGGCTAGGAGATCGGCCCCGGTTTGGGCCAGCGTACTGCCGGCGGTGCGGTGACATGTAGCGGCCAGGCGACAGCGAGCGGGATGGTCGTCGGGGTGTCCACTGAGCTCCTGCGAGGTAGTCGGCGATGTCGCGTGGTCTTTCACCCCGCTGTGGACGCGGCGCGTCGATGGCGAAACCACGCAGTCCCATCTGGCGGTACTGGCAGCGGCGGTAAGTGTGGCCGGCTTCTCCGCAGTGGTAGCATAGTGGGCGGTGGTCGGGGGGCACGCCAGATGTCGGTCTTCCTGCGCGTGTAGCGCTGGCTGACAGGTGGGTGAGATGGCGGCGGTGGTGGCGGCGGCGGCGTCTCGCGACGATAGCGCGGCTGTGCGGCGTCCTGACGGGGGGCGTAGGGGGAGGTGCACTACGTCGGGCTGCAGCAGCGTAGCTCATGGCTTGCAGCTGCGGCTCTGGAGGCTGCGGAACGCCCAGTGATTGCTGGATCTCCTGGCGTACGACGTCAGCGATGGAATCCACCTGATGCTGCGCTGAAGGTAGAATTTTTCGCAGCTCCTCTTGCACGATCGCTCGGATCGTCTCACGCAGGTCGGCGGTTCCTAGCACTTGGACGTCCGCGTAGCTTGTAGCCGAGAAGCTGCGGTTGTATTGCCGTGTCCGCATCTCGAGCGTTTTCTCGATGGTCGAGGCTTCGGATGCGAATTCGGCGACCGTCTTCGGCGGGTTCCTGATCAATCCGGCGAAGAGTTCTTGCTTCACACCCCTCATAATGAAGCTCACTTTCTTCTCTTCGGTCATGTTGGGGTCGGCGTGGCGAAACAAGCGGGTCATCTCCTCCGTGTAGATCGAAATGTTTTCGTTAGGAAGCTGCACGCGTGTCTCCAGGATAGTTGCAGCACGTTCCTTGCGGACGACGCTCGTGAAGGTGCCTAGGAACGTCGTCCGAAAGATATCCCAGGTTTGTAGCGCCGATTCTCTGTTCTCGAACCACGTCCTCGCCGCGTCTTCTAGGTAGAAGTAGACGTGGCGGAGTTTTTCTTCGGTGTCCCAGCTGTTGAAGGCAGCGACTCGTTCGTAGGTCTCCAGCCAGCTTTCTGGGTCTTCAAGTGATGATCCCCGGAAAGTCGGTGGCTCCCTTGGCGGCTGCATCACGATCGCGGGAGGTGGCGCAGGGGCTGTCATCGTTGCCGCTGTCGTGGTCATGGTCTTGGTCTTGCGAATCTTGTCGGGTAGAGGGCCGTACTCCGGCTGTAGACCTTGTTGCCTACGGCTAACTCGCTGGTCGTGGTTGGCGTCGACGTCTCCTTCACGACTGGGGCTGGGTTCACGACTTGACGGGGGTGTCCGGTACATGAACGAAGCAGCACCTCCACCAGATGTCACGTGGTCGTGACGTCGACGAAGGCAGAAGTCGGTAGGTCCAAAATGAAACTGTTTATTAGGCCGAACTTGTGGCCGGTAAACAGAAAGTCAGATTACAGCAATACACACTGCACTGATAGCGGCGAACAGAGCGCCGGCCGTCGATGAACTGAACATCGTTGGAACGCGCCGGCTTTTATAACTCACGCGTCGAACATTCTTGTCTTATCTCTGGTCGTCGCGCAAGCTCTCGAATAATCTTGGGTGTTCGCGTCTTGCGCGCAATCTTAACAAAATGATCTACTAGAATCGTGAACCTTCTCGAACACTGCAGGCGCGGTTTGTTCACAGTCTTTGTGGGCGTAAACCGAATACAGTAAAAGAAACGCGCGTGGCAATATACACACTCATAAAGAAAATGAAAATGTATTGAGGTTATAGACAGTTGCTCGTTTTCTTGATACTTTCGATTGTTCCGCATTCTGTCCATTCGGATAGTTTTTACGGTGCCATGAAATCCGAATTAACGAGCATTTACCTAGGGGACATCGGTGAAATCAGGGACTGTCAAAACAGATTGCGCATATCGTTCTCTTTCGAAAAACAGTTGCGCTTTCTTACTTGGTTTGTGCTCGTCCGATGAGTGGTGAGGAGTAATGTTCACGAACACAGAAGACACCATTCTTGAACTAAGCGCCTTTAATTTTCTCTCTACATTTCTACATCTACCTTATTTACTTTCGCAACATCTATATCTATGTTCATCTCCAGGAACTGGCACTACTCGCAGTCTGGCTTCCATGGCTCGTCATCCGGGAAATAGTGCGGGCATTCTTGTTTGTAGACACTGTCGCAGCGAGCGGAGAGTTGTTCTGTCACTTTTGGTTTTGTCACTACGACCATACACACTGTGGAAAATAAAGGGGGAAAAGTTAATACCGGTGCAATGTCGAAACAAGAAACTCTTTTGTTGTATGTCACGCTTAAGTTGTATTTTTTAGGACTTGTCATAACATTTGGTGCTGCTGAAACAGCGTCACAATAATGTGACGTGCACTATAACACCCCGTAATCATCATGATCAGCATCCGCAAAAGTATGTACAACAAGCGACAAAGCTTTAAGAAAACTGTATGAAACGATAAGCGTTGGCAAGTTTTCTCCTAATATACGACGCCTGTTATTGCTTCCATGTTAAGTCACTGTTCAAGCCGCGTTAAATACTACGGGATTAAACTTTCATTATAGTTTGTGTTCTCAGCATCAATGCGAATTAGATCTCTTACGGTTGTCTTATTTCGTCGAATTTTCTGACCGCTTTACTTCTTCAGAATTTCGAGGTTGTCCTACATGCAAAATTCTACATCGGCCCCACAAGAGGACCATATTTCACCCCCCCCCCCCCCCCCCCCACCTCGCTTGTGCTGTTTGCGAGTGTACAGCGATTAGCACAGTTAGGGTGAAATGGGAGTGCATGGCCACGCTTTGTAAAGCGCCGGTGTGGCAAAAGGGGCCGCGTTCAGAAGTGCGCTTGCGCATGTGCAGTGATAAAACAAGGCATGACCTCGTGTCATCCGCTACTGCCATTCGCTTCACAACGCAGGCTTCGAATACAAGAGAGTTCCACTGCTGTAGCACATCACTGCTGTTTGAGAAAGCCACATAAAACAGCAGTTTTATAATATGAACTCTGTTACCTGGATGTATTTGAAATGTTCCTTTGCCGTAAAATGTTCCTTTGCCGTTTCCTCCAAGGCGGCAACAGGCTGCCGTAGCACGTGTTTACGTATGCTTCCTGCCCTTTTCCGGATCAAATTGGAAGAGGAGAAGAGAACACGTAATAAAATGGGGTAGGGGTGGGGGGAGAAAGAAGGGTCATCATGCCGAATTTGGTGAGTGAAACGAAAGATGACGCAATCAGTTAAATAAAAAAGTGAGGGGAGGTCGGTTGCGTCGAAAGGGTAGAAGAAAAGATGGGTATTTAGCTGAATCATGACCGTAAAAAGTAAACGACACCTGACTGATCATTTCATGGTGATAAGAACAGTTAGAAATTCTTAGCAGAAAGGCTTAAGTATCATTGATTTTGGTTGTGAATCTACCATATCAGATGGATATGGTAGGATAGCTGGGAACAAAGAGGCCGACGCCACCGCAAAAGCAGCTCACCACCGTGACACTCCAGTCACTGAGGCGATAGCACTACTACCGGCAACACCTGCGGCAGCTGCTACCAACGGCTCACCCTGACAAGTGGGTGGCAATCGGTAATACACCACCACCCCTACCGGAGAGTGGCCTGGAGAGGCACGAATGGTGGCTGCTGCTTCGCCTGAGGACCGGCAGTGCCTGGCCTGCTGTTCGCATGCACTCCACGGGTCGCTCTTTATCCCCTGCGTGCCGCAGATGTGGTGGCGAAGCAAAGCTAGAGCACATCATTTGCTCCTGCCCTGCTCTGGCCGGTGAACGATGCGAGATGGTGCGCCGCTACCGCCTGCTCGGTCTCCCTGCAACAACTGTCCCTCTTTCCCGCATGGTCCAGGATACCAGCCCTGTGAGCCTTTCTCGAGTTTGCGGCTCCTGCAGACCTATAGACGAACGACTTGGCTGCGTCGACGCAGCCAAGTCGTTCGTCTATAGGGCGTCGAGGTCCTCCGCCTGGACTGACAAGATACTCTCTTGTCATATACTCACCTTTTCTCGATATCTTCTCTTTCTTTCTATTAACTTTATCCGGAAGGGCGCTGAGCCATGCCCCACGAAGGTAGTAAATAGCATCCTTTTATTTTCTTCTCCTTTCTCGAATCACTATCTCTCTTTCTCTCTCTCACTCTCGTTCTTACTGTCACGGGACTCGGCCGTCTGCGGATCGGTACGTCGTCGGAATACGCCATAAAGGCGGTCGATACTCGATTACTGGATGATGCCTCGCGCTCACTTGTTCTCGCAGCGGCCAAGACTGCAGGGAGCCGCGGCGGACCTTCTCCGTCGGCGCCGCCGCCGCTGGGAGGGCGCCCTCAAAAGCTTTGAGTTTAACGACCAACTCTGGGCCGTCCGGCAGGCCGAGGATGCCGCCTACTCCGAGCCGCCTCCTGAGGCTACCAAGACCAAAGGGCCGGCCAACTCTAGTCAGTAAAGTCTACTTCTTGTTCTGTATACTTAGTGACACTTAAATCAGGGTCCATGAGCACTATCAACCATCTCATGAAGCATTGTATTTGCAATGCCCTATTATTGTGGTTCTTTTTTTTGTCTTCTGCTTGTTATTGCACAAGTCGTACCAGCCCTTAGCACGCTGGACCTGATTCATTGATAAGAAATGACATCAAAGGTTATGTATTGCGTTTCATGCCACATATATTCGTCTGAGTATTTCGAATTCACTTACCTCTATAGTCTCCGAGTCCTTCAATAGGAAACGTCCGTAACAAGTACTGCACAGCCGCCATTAACATCCTCGGTCATTAACTTGCTTGTTTGCTCTTCTGCCTCAGGATAAATTGTCTCTAAGGTAAATGAGTTAAATCATCCTGTTAGCATTGTACACAGCATACAACACAACACCGATATCGAACCGTCATTTAAATGTTTTTCTTTTTTTTGAAGCAATGCAATCGCGAGTTTCACTATGCCACCACTGGCGAAATGCATTCGATTACTTTTACTACTCGGTACGTTCAGCTGCTGCATCAGGCGAGCTGCACAAACAATCTTTATTGGCCTTATTTCGATGCGTCGCGTTGATTTGGTTTATGCGCTGGGTAGTGGAATGCTACAACAGCAGCCCGAAATAAAAACGGACTCGGATTTTACATGTTCTAAAGGAATGTCTTGTTCCGAAAGCAATGTGTGCGACAAATCAGCTTATTCGGGCAGAATGGCTAACACAGCACACTTTCGCTTTCAACGTGTTCGCGAATGTTGTGTGTACCAGGCATGACAGTTTAGCAGGGCTCTACTGTTTCATAACAAGCTTGCCGCATGGCCGCCTTCCGATCAGCGTCGACACAACTTCATTTAGCGGGTGCTCGATTCTTTTGCCTGGGCAATCGCCGTGAGCGGCGACAGAGTGGATACAACTTGTTTTCTGGGCAAAACAGAGATCGCTTAAATTTAGTGACCTCTCACCTAAATTTATGACGACTGTGAAGCGTCCAGGACGTACGAGACCTCTGAAATAGGCCAAACCTATATATAAATGCTGGCTCTAATGCGTGGCAAAAATTCAACCGTAGCGGCATCGCAGCCATTGGTGCCGCCGTTATTTCCGTGTTCCTTTTAATCTGTGATAATTTTAAGAGGGAAAGATAAAGCGGCAACAGCGATAGCAAACTTAGCGTAATGTATGAGTGTAGACAGCTCTTGTAAAGTGCCGTCCACAGCAGTTTCGCCGCGGTAAAGGCCTAGCGACGACATCGTTGCCGAAAAGGCCGCCGCCGATAACTAGAGCGAGCTGCCGCTTAATCAACGTATTCCTTGTGCCACCAAAGTCACTGTCTGAGTCATCCATCCTTTGTGCAGGAGGAAATGTTTTCATAGCGCTGAAATGTATAGGTTCGACAGAATAATTAGTGCGGCTTGCACAAAGTCGCGCAAGGCTGGCTCACAGCTTAGCTGTTGGACTTGAAGCGGAAGTGGAAGGAGAGGACGGAAGATGAATAATATAACTAACAGAGCGCTCGCCGGTTCTTGAAGATGATAGTTTGTCGCCACACGGCAAACTATTCTTGCTATACTGCACCATACCTGGCTATACTTTCTCTTTTTTTTTCGAACTTCTTTTTCGTGTATATTGCTTTATAAATCTTTCTTGCTCTGTGTGTTTCTTTCTCTGTCTTTTTCTGACATTTTCCCCTTCTCCTTTTTCTGCCTTTCTTTGTATGTCCTTGTTTCGCTGTCTCTTTATGTGTAGTCAGTCTCTGGCCATCTATGCTTTTCTCTCATTTTCTCTCGCTTCCTAACTCGTTCTCTCTGCGTCTATTTCTATCTCTGCCTTTCTGTTATTTTTCTCCCTTTGTTGTCTTGCTTCCTCTCTAACACGAAAGCGTTTATGCCGGGGTCCACTAAGACTTCAGTGACGTATGTACCGTCACGGAAATGACGTCGAAAAAATGTACGCGATCGGATGGCAAAGACAAAAAGTTCTGTCAACGGGAGTCGAAACCACGACTTCTCGGTCCACGACGACAGATGCCTGGCGCGCTACCCATTGCGCCACGGTCACGCCCTCTGAAGCCTTTACAAACGCGCCTTTTATATCTAACACTGTCCTTTCACAGTGCTCTTGGTAAAGTTAATGCATCATGATCGTGACATCGGCGATTATCTCCTTTTAACGCGTCGTTGCTACGTGTCTGCAACATACAATAGAAGTGCAATTTGGTTGACGCCTTAATGCACCGCCAGGTGGTGACTTTAGCTCAAGCTATGCAGGCACCTCCTCTCCCGTGCGCTTTGTGGATTTCAAATGTAGTTGAGCTGCGAAGCTTGCGGAACATGTCTTTTGGCCAGGAAGAGGGGCTTGTGCAATTCTTCTGCTAGAGGGCGCGAGAGCGCTGCGGTTCCATGTGATCCAGTTTGGAAATGCCCGCGAAATAAATAGTTGAAAAATTAGCGATAAATACGACAATGCGAAGTATACAGAAGCAAGTGCCGTATTTTCATGGTGTCCAACAGTATCGAAATGTACGGTACATGATCTGTTAATGTGCGAAAGTGCACGCTCCTGATGGCGGCGCCACTGCTAACTCAGCGGGGCTAAGTAATTGATAGTATTTAAGGGTGGCACACTACCGTTTTAGAAGATCGTGCGAGCGCCATCTTGTTCGTAAGCGCCTGGTTTGTTTATTTCATCGGTGAACGGTGCGTACTCGACCGCGCTTGAGTCTATTTGTACGGTGGTTATGGATGCTTCGGTATGGCGACCTGCTGTGCCAGTGATAGCAGACACAGGTACAGGAGCAGGGATAAGCTGTTTTTACTACAGCGAGAAAAATCCGTAGTTTCCTGCAGGACACGCCAGAGGCGCTGCTGCAGCTGCTAGGAGAGGAGGAGGGGGGCGAAGAGACGAAGTTGGCAGTACCTTATATTTTTCAGGAACTTTAACTCGTCGGCCTCGCTCATATCAACCAGCCTTACCAAAAATAACTGCGACGCGCGCCTGCCTCGCCTGCCGGCCTGGCTGTAACACCGCATTCTCGCTACGTTCGCCTGGAGAAAAATTGCAGCCGGCCAACAGGGGAGACAGGACGCGCTTAGCGTCTGCCTATAGTCAGGATGTGATGTTTAATAACTCTTTAACACGCCGCGAGTAGGCCACCTTAGTCCAAGTTCTGCGCCAAGTCAGCAACGCTCTTCTGGCTGTCACACCGCTTTCTCTGATTCCGCTCTCACCGTTAACTACTACAGTTGCTACAAGGGTATGTTTAAGCATTGATCATGGACGTTAGTCATTGGGATGGAGATGCATCAACAAGCGTCGACGTGGGTTCATCCATGTTAAACGGCGCTATAGATGTGAAACACCTAATGGCATTGTGCAAGCTCTCCTATATCAATGTACAGTAAACATTCAACTACTTCTGTAACGGACACGTTTTACTTTCGTGTTATACCGTTTCCTACGACGTAGGGATCAACCATGTTTTTTTTTCTTTCCTCCTATGTCTTTGTTTCTCTATCTATCTCTGTGTGTAGCCGGTCTGTCACCTTTTATCCTTTTGTCTGTTTCTTCCCTTTCTTTCAATTTTTTTCTGTTTCTCTTCCCACCTACCTACGTACCTCTCTCTCTCTCTCTGTACTCGCTCTCCCATTCTCTTTCCACTACTGCTTACCTTCAGACCTTTCTTTCTCACCCACACTGCCCTTTCCCACCATCCTTGGTGTGATATACTTTACAAGGAATGTTTCACAAGTGATTCCCTCGTATATAGATCAATCGAGGGACACGTGAACAGACTGCTGGTGTCATGAATATTGCCGAAAAGACGGGAAGCGCTACTGGATAATAAAGTGCTTGTTCTCTGCATTTTCAGAGGTTGTTAGGGGCCTTTCAAAAAACTTTTGGTGAATTGCAATCTCGTAGACCAATTTCCCGTAAGCGTGATAATGCGCTTGTGCTTATAATGTGCTGTATCTTAACCTTAATGATTGAGGAAATATATTTCGTGTGTTCGCGCTCAGTATGTTCCCCACTGGTATTTTGAGGGTTTACGAACCACACAAATTGAAGGCCCATTTGCTCCAGTGCGCGAAATTTACGTCAACGCATTAACACACTACTGGCAGACACCTTTTTTTCAGTATATAGTAATATTGTGCTACTAAATATATGGTCACAACTCATTTCCATGCCGGCGTCATTTTTATTATGCTGAGTTCATTGTGTTTGTATAAGTTGAGAGGCTGTCTTACTTTTTGGTGAATGAACAATGCGGGAATTCCATAAGACAGCGTAGGCAAGACTTTCCATTGTTCTGTGACCCCATGCGCTTTATTGTTTGTTAAAGGTTTTGATTTTTATTGTGCTTTCTGCTTATGCTGCATATCAATTCTTTTTTTTGCTCTTTTGGTAGCTTAAGTTATTTACAAATAGAAATAGATGTAAGAGAGTATCGAGATGAGAAAAAAAATATATTACTGTTCAGGTACATGAACTTCACGGCGTTGTCCTCTTGATGGCCCATAGTTGCCAATGTTGTCATGGGCACATTCCATTTTATGCTGCGAAATTACAAAAGAAAATGCAGCAAAATTTTATGTGAGCGACCTGTATTGAGTTTGGTGTTGATCGGCCGCTATAAAATCATTAAATAATAGGAAAGCGTCACTGGTTTGTATTATAGGCTTTACGCTAAATACCAACTCTTAAGCATTGATCAACTAGGATGGGAAACTCAATCCTCTCTTGAAAAAAAAAAAACTGCAATTGAAGCTCCTCTATGAAAAATTATAGTACATGACACGCATGAGCTCCCTACTGAAACGTTCCGAATGCCATTCCAATAATTCCGTATGCTTCTGTAAGATTCTTACGGAACTATATGGAACATATATAAGAAATATACGGAAGACATACGGATTCCGTTTGGGAACATATGGAATTATTGGATTGACATACGGAGCGTTTCAGTAAGGAGGGGAATCCATTTGGGAAGCGTGGCACCGCAGGGTGTGCCGACATTTGTCAAGACACATTAAGCAGTTATTTTTTCGTACACTCTGACATTTAGATATTGATGCCAAGCAAGTCAATCATTGCATAAGAAAACGTTCGTGGTAATCCTACAAGGCACATCTCGTTCATTATAAATTGTTCAATAGTCTAAACCGCATATTATCTGCAGCACCCTCCGTCATAAAATAACCTCAACCATATATCTACTTGAAATGCGTCTCTAGATATTGTAAATAAAACTTTCTAATAGAGCTGACCTGGGTGGTCAGTGACCCAAAACTACTAAGGTTTTTTGCGAACACTACTATGCTAGCGGGTGTTCATAGAGACATGATATTCAATTAACAGTTTAGGAATATAGCACGGTAAGTGTTTTACTCGCGTGGGTTTTACTTGGCTCACTTACAAGTGTTTAGTAGTGTCGTCTCGCACGCTGAACAGGTACAGTCGCCCAAATCTTTAGCTATCCCGCGCAGCGGCTGACTTTTCTGTGTGTCAGCGCCCCGTGATGGAACGAAGTGCCGAAAAATTGTTTCGTGGGCATGTGGTATGTGGGCATGCACTTACCCTCACCATTTTTGTAACTTAATTCAGTCATACGGCGAAGATACACAGAAAAGATCGCCGCGCGCGAAGGATAGCTAAAGATTTGGGCGACTGTACGTGTAGGTACTGCCCTCTCCAGCTACTTGTGTCGCACTGTGGCAGCTGTATTGTGTAGGTGGCACGTTTCTTTTCTTGACTATCCACGTATCGGAGACAGCTGCCACCTGGAAACATAAATGCGGGAGCGGTTTGACGAATGACGCCTGTAATGCGAAGCGTATGTTTACACCGTATACACCGCCACATGTGGCATAAATCCAAGAAATTGATCATGTATTGTGCGAACCTTACCGCATTATATATACGAATTAAAGATTTCCCAGAAGATCAAGAGAAATTGAATACAGTTTCGTGTTACTGTTGAAAAAAACCATATAAATTGCCATTGTTTTCATGAAATACAAGTTTATTTGAGGGGCAATTCGTACTGAAATCATTTGAAATAAAACGAGCACGATTTGCACGATTCGCCATTTCACACCAAATACACGTAACCACAGAACCATTGCGGCTATACAGTTACCATTCAGTGTAACTCATCACGTGTGTCTCCGTTGATGGTGTATGTACCGCATTCTCACGATGAACCCAGCGTTCAATTTAGGAGCTCCACCATAAGCGCGCGTATGAACCAATTGTGATAACTTATTTTGCAATATTCATTAAGCCAGCAAGTGTGGTTTAAATGTGTAATTCCCTGTTTCAGCTGTCCCTTATCATTTTGATCGACCTGGTGCCTATTATTTAAAGGCCGATATGAGGTGCCTTATGAACCACATAACATATGGTAGGCTGGAAGTGGTGCTGCAGCACCTAATGTGGTGTTCTGCCACTCATCTGTCTCTCTACCTTCGCAATATTGCTTGAGCACTTAGTAAGCAGTCGCGAGATCTCACTTAGGTGCTAATTGATTGCCCCAACAAAAGTGGCAAAAACCAGCACGTTTTTACAGCGAAAGCTGTTATGAGATCACAACAAGGGTCGTTTCTGCACCGTAGTTGTCCGCCGCCGCCGCCGGTGTCCGTAACCAATATCGCACGAAATAAGAAAAAAAAACTAAATAAATAAAAAAAACACCTGTGACAGAATGGGAATCGAACCCGGGTCCTTTGCGTGGCAGCCAAGCACTCTACCACTGAGCTACGCCACTGCTTGAAACTGCGGTGCAAACTGACCCTAGGCAGGCTTCATATCGGGTAAGGAATCGCGTTAACGTGTGTTGTAAAGCGTTTTAGAGCAGTAAAGTAAGAACAAGGCTTCACACAATGCGAATTGCGTAACGAGTGGGTCGTTCGATGCTCCAACCCATTACAAAAGCCTCTGGCATAATTCTTCATCGTCGTCAGCCACAGCTTCAACAAAGTGCACATAATTCGTTACAAGAGTGTAGCGGGCACCGCGCTTTTCTGAAGAATGACGAAGAATGGCATAGTAGACGCTTCCCCACTACACAAATTATGATGATTTATAGCGTAGTGGGTACCATGCAAGTGGGCTTGTAGTAGTTGCCCCAAGAGTGTTTAAAAAAGGCTAAAGGCCGCTCTCCCAGCTTTCGCTGTGGCTGTGCTGCGCCTTCTGCGCAGGCCTGGCGGTTTTTTATCTATCTGTGTTGCAGTATGTTTTCGCTAGTTGCTGAACGGTACCATGCACAGTCAGAAAGCACCCTTTACAGGAGCTCAGCTCTCGAAATCCCAACAGCGTTAAAACATATATTCAACTTGAACATGCGCAGTCTTTGGCTTGTCATTGTGGTTGCAACAAAGAGCGATGCATT
Source organism: Rhipicephalus appendiculatus (assembly GCA_030522465.1). Classification (NCBI taxonomy): domain Eukaryota; kingdom Metazoa; phylum Arthropoda; class Arachnida; order Ixodida; family Ixodidae; genus Rhipicephalus; species Rhipicephalus appendiculatus. Next base: position 17,965 of record JALIZH010026714.1, read on the forward strand.
GGAAGTTAATGAGGTATATTAAATGTGAATATTCCTTTTGTGTGATCCTACTGCCGTAAATAAAGTTGTTTCTACCATTCATAATATGTGTGTGGAACGTGGTGGTGCTATAATGCTATAAGCACAGGCTTGGACATCGAAATAATAATAATAATAATAATAATAATAATAATAATAATAATAATAATAACACAGCGGTTCTTTATTACGTGCGCATAATAAACGTAGATATGCCAATTTCGCCTGCATCAAGGATATTCTTTTTTTTTTCGAATACTGAGATGACATTTCACTCGAGATTTGTATCCAATGGAAATGAGACACTGAGTTTAATACGAGCAACAATTAAATACCAGCAGTTAATACCAGCTGGTGTTAAACTGAGTGACTCATTTCAGTTGGATGCATATCAGAGCTCGGCGTGTTTCGGTGAAATCGCTTGGTTATGGCAACAAATGCATAATAAAAAACAGGCACTAAGCCTGATATTGGAATAAAGTTGCGGGAGTCACTTACATTTTTTATACGTTGCTCATTGGAATGTGAAAGGTCATCTTCGTAGTGCGTCTTTGCAACTGCATCTTGCGCGTAGGCAGCGTATGCAGCGAATACCACTAAAAGACCGGCCGCGTGAGTGAACATGGTGCTAATCTTCAAGCGAAGCTTTAAATGCATGTTTGCGTGAAAGGCGAGCTTTTATATGGAGAGAGATCACAGACAAATAGCCCAGATCGACGTTCCAATTGTGACATTTTAATGAAAGAGCATATTCGATTAGTTTGAGAGTAACAGCTGCCGTAATTCATTATGTAGAATCAACAGCGCTAGAAACAGACAAGGACATGATAAGACATTCCACAGCGTCTGTGTTCTGTCTCACCTTGTCCTTGTCTATTTTTAGCACTGTTGTTCCTACATCATAACTTACCACGAACTAGCCCAAGTTTCTCATCTATCACTGTCGTAAGTGTTGAATGAAAATGGTAAGGCTTAACACCGATTCTTGATAATGGTAGGCAGAAGTAAACCTGCTCAACTATTTTTGTTGCTAAATGCCACCCTGTTGATACATGTTGCATTTTCCGCTGATTCCACGCATTCCTGATATATTAAAGGACGTTCACGGTCACATTGAGAAGTTTTACGCAGTCGAAAATACACCTTCGTCATTTATGTATGGCTCCTTCATGGTCGTCGACCAATAAAAAAGCGGACGCTGTTCACCTAAGCCTTGTACTTGTATAGCTTTCAGGACAATCGTTAACCTCACTCTAACGATCGTGATGTCTGGATGCCAGATAGTAAATCCAGACAAAACGCAACTGATCTAAATGCGTCTAAAAGTACAGAAAACTATGCACATTTCTCGGAATTTATTATGGATAGTGTTCAGTGCGCACGGAACAAAGGAAAAAAAAACAGCCCATTACGTCTTTGTTGTGTGTGCGGTGAACACCAGATGGTGGAAATTTCCGGAGCCTTCCACTACGGCGTCCATCATAATCATATCGTGGTTTTGGAACGTAAAACCCCAGATATTATTATTATTATTATTATTATTATTATTATTATTATTATTATTATTATTATTATTATTATTATTATTATTATTATTAGAGGTGGGTAGTCCGCCGCGATAATACAGTGGTCACGGTGTTCGGCTGCTGATCCGAAGGTCGCTGGTAACTGTTAACTGCTCAACTTCAACATTACTATCAGCCTTATGTCGGCTCGCGCTCATACTCGCGTCTACTATCACATTCTTCCACGCACGCACTAGCGTTCATACGCCAACTAAAGGTTTAGTGATCAGAGTCGTGGGGTACGGGCAGGCAAGGTGCTTTGACCTCCCCCCCCCCACCCTTTCTCAAATCTCTCATCCGGGAAGTTTTTGATAAAAATATATTTGAGCCGTCTATTTCAATAAAAAAAATCATTACTGTATTTCAGCTGCTGATAACTCTCATTTTGAAAATACGTGATCAAAATGTGCGAGCTAGACCACCGATTACGCTAGATATTGTAGTTAAAAACATTGACATCATGGTAGAAAAAAATTTGGAAGATCCCAAGTACCATGGGAATCGATGTTTATGCGAAGCATGCGGAGGGAAGGTGACTGGGTTGTAATTTTCTTGTGACGCGAAAAGTTACCAAATGACGTTAAAGATATGTACAAATGTGTTACGCACCGACATATGTTCTACAGTCTCATATGTTTCATATAACCAGTTGTTTACAGTTGCGTAACGATGCCAACAGAAACATGGGTATTACCTATACCAGAACCGGTAATCTGATATGTAGCACTTGTGCTTGCGTGGATGGTAGCCCTGGATAGTGCTTCGTGGACCAACTACAGTGGATGACGCGCAAGTATACGATTGACATTAACCCGACATGACGCCTGCCTCGTAGGAGTACATATGTAATGTTTATAAAATTAGTTAGCCAGCACTGGAACCACAATTGACGTTCCACCAACATTACGCCTTCATAGAATCTTTTTCCAAAGCAGTTCCGAGATCTGGCGTGGCTCTGTGGTAGAATACTTGATTGCCACGTAGATTCCTTGGGTTCGATTCCTGCTGGGACCCTGATATTTATTATTTGCATTTGTCGGGCCGACGTCAGCTTTTCTTAACGCTCTCCCTTTTAAATTACTAATATCTGTCCTCGCCGTTCCTGGGTAGACATAAATTGTCAAACACCTGTGGCGCATACCCGCTTACCGCGGCCCGTGGTATATGGGTATGGGCCACACGTGTCTGTAGGAAAGGGTTTGATGACGTATAAGACAGGATTTTCACGTTATTCATGTCATGACCAGCCAGACATATTCGTCGATACCTCTTACCATCCCCTACAAATTTTGGTCTACCCTAAGTTAAGGCGGCGATCACGAGAGCACCCAGACGTAGGAGGATAGATAGATAGATAGATAGATAGATAGATAGATAGATACGTAGATAGAAACGCAAAAGTGCTTACAGTACGCAAAGAAATGCTTCGCATTTAAAAGCTAAATTACGCTTACAGACTCATGAGTCGACCCACTCAGGCTCACTAAAACACAGGTCGAGCCGTGAGTCTGCGTCTGAGTGAGTCCAAGTGAGTAATGTTATGGTGACTTTGAGTCTGAGAGAGTCCGGTTGAAAAAAAACATTGGTGAGCGTGAATCCAAGTGAGTCCACTTCAGGAAAATCGTGAGTTAGAGTCCGAGTGAGCCCTGACGACAAACTGTATTTCATGAGTGAGCCTGAGTGAGCTTTGCGCTTTTTGCCGACCTATGCGCGGGTTCTATCCCGACTGCGGTGGTCGCACTTTGATTGAGGTTAAATGCTTCAGGCCCATGTACTAGGCGATGTCAGTGCACGTTGAGGAATACCACATGGCCGAATTTTCCGGAGCCCTCTACTGCGGCGTGCCTCATGACAGTGGCGTAGCCAGGGGGTGGCACACCGGGCCCGTGACCCCTCCCCCCCTGAAATTTTTGCTCACCATGGCATACAGAGTGAAAAATGACCATTTCAAGGAGGTGCCCCCCTTTCAAAATCAAGGTGGTGCCCCCCCCCCCCGAAAAAAAATTTCTGGCTACGCCCCTGCCTCATGATCATAATTGTAATGCTTGTTGGCGGACTATTTGGTTTTGAGGCATACCGAAATGAAGAAAATAGTGCGAGAAGCAGGCAAGGAGGGAGACACAAACACACGAGCGCTGACTCAGAACTGATTTTATTTCCAGCAGTGCACGGCTTGTATAACATGCACAAGAAAATAAAGAAATGTTTAACAACCACGTGCACTGGTCGTCCACTTGTTACATCTGCTAGCTTATCTGAATACACGTCTCGAGAAACCGCTTTTCTTTCTCAGTCAGCACTAGTGGCTCCACGCTTACACACGCGCCATTTTGTATGACCGTCTAAGCACTGCCTATGCTAAGCCGCATATCCGACAAGATAACCAGATCAATGAACAAAGCTTCAAGCACTGAAAAAAAAAACGCGATGGCGCATGTGAAAGCATGACATCAGCACCGACCTAGAAAGGCGAACGGTTTCTTGATGTCTGTAGTTAGATAAGCAGTTGGAACGAGTAGAACGACAAGTGCACGTGGTTGCCGAACATTTTTTTTTAATTTTCTTGCGTGTGTGAAGTATTTCATGCACTGATGAAAATTTATTCAGCTGCAAGTCAGCGCTCGTGCGTGTGTGTGTCCCCCCTCTTTTGCAGTGTTTACGCGCTGCTTTACAGCGAAGGCTGTTCGGAGATCTCCACAACAGCCGATTTTGGTGGCGTAGTTGTCCGTCGCCGCCGGTGTCCGTAACCGCTGTCGCGCACAATGAAAAAAAAATAAAAATACAGGATGGAGCGGGACCTGTACCCGGGCCCGCCACGTCGCAGTCAAGCATTCTACCACAGAGCCGCGCCTGTGCCTGAATTTCCGTCACAAAAACACCCTATACAGGCTGCATGCTGGGCAGACAATCCCATTAACAGATGTAATATACGGCGTCCTAGAAAAGTAAAATAACACCATGCGTCACACCATGGGAATTTCGTAACGTGTAGGTGGTTTAAGGCGTCCCACCCGTTACATAGAGGTTAGCCATAGTTCTTCATCAGCCATACATCAGCAAAGTGCGCGTAATGCCTTGCTGACATATAGCGAGTACGTCGCTTCTCCGCCCAATGAATAATGCCTAGAGGGTGCATTCTTGTTTCACAAAGTTATGAAGATTTATGGCGTAGTGTATACCTTGCAGCTGTACTAGCGGCAATCGTCTCAAGAGAATTCACAGCGGGCTCTGGAAAGGTCGCTCCGCAAGCTTTCACTGTGACTTTGTCTGGCGTTTTTTTTTTTTTACGTTTCAATATGCTCATAACCATATCGGCACGTCAACCCACAGAAATTCTTAGTCATTCATAGTTACAAGCTGATAGTTGACGTATAGTCATTTTGCGAAATATCTAATTGTTGAGGTCGTTTTGACGCAAATGTCGTATATGAAACGATGAGAAGAATGTATATACGAACAATAGAAGCCCCAGGATGAAAATATAATTTGTAGGCCTATCTGTTATTCCATTATGCTAGAGGTTGAGTATCGGTAAAAAACAAAGAGAAGTATTGAAGATAGCCGTATTGGCCATTATTGTTCTTTTCACGCTAATTTACATCTACCCACAAAGGAACCCAGGTTAGCAACAGCGCAGGGTCACTTTGGCGGATGAAATCAGAGACACGGGTTCAATTTACAGATAATGTAGTTGTGCGCGTTCGCAACTTCGTGGTCTCAAGAACCATGTAATGGCCCGATTACTAATTTTTTATGGTTTACGCTGCATGTGGTGCTGTAGCAAAATGAGTCAGCCACTTTTTACAAACCGATCAAATAGCATCGTCGGCTTGCAATGACCAATCACGCTACATTGGCTTAGGGGCCACGGCCGGTTACAAGGCAATCGCAATCCACATCAGTGTAAAAACTAACATACCAACAGATAGTGCACTGCTGGCAATGATAAATGACAAACTACAAAGAAAATTAAAAGGTTTTTATCAGCACTTTCCACCACCAAAAGTGAAAAGTGAAAAACCAAAAAAAATTGCACCACAGTCACTTTCCCTCCACATGGTTCCCATAACGTCGATTGACATTATACGTGAGATCTGCGGAATTTTTAACGCGATAGCGTTAAAGAGCTTGTTTCGCAGAAATTCCGGCGTCGGCGTCGTTGGTTGCGAGCGAAAAATCATCTTGTCCGTGACCGAAAAATCGAGAAAGATGCAAATAAAATAAATAATAAAAATTTCCGGGTCCGAGTGAGGATCGAACCCGGGCCGTCTGCGTTGCAAGCAGGTGTTCTACCACACAGCCATGCCTCTGCTTGGAAATACAGAGAAAACAACTTCATCTGCTTGGAAATGCAGTGAAAATAACTTTCATGCTTCGCAAACGCAAGCGTCCTTTATATAGGCGTCGCAATATAACATGTAATATCCCAGCAATATTGCGTGGTACAAGCGTACATTGCCATCGGGCGTCAGAATATGTGACTATCATAAAGATTTCGTAGTTTAAAGCCGGCCACCAATTACAAACGCCACACACCTTACTGCGCGTATCCTCTTAACACCACGTAGTGGGTGCATAGGAAGTGTGCACTAAGTGGTTGAAGTAGGCACTCGGGACAGGATTTCGCTATCGCGTTCAACTCTTAAAGGCGAAGATTAAGGGTCCCCCCAATTTTTTTTCTAAAATATTTGCCATTGTACATTCTCCATAATTGTCGGCACCGTTTATTTCAGATGACGAAAACTACGCACAATTGTCTGTACTGTTCCTTGAAGATGGAGAAAACTAAGGAGATCAACTTTCAGTGCTTGCAAAATGATTCACTAGTTCTAAACGCGAGTGGTTCTTTGTGTAGCTACACCAAACAGTACTAAATTTTTATTCAAAGCTTCGACTCAGCCGATTTTGGAAACCCTTTCCCTATTGAACCGATGTACTGCGACATCAGCATTTCCTATTCACCTTGCAACTATCGCATATTTTCTTTCACCAACGACGATGGAGCATAATCACTATTTGGCTTTCGCCATGTTAAAGGTCAATTTACTCATTACCTTGTAGTGTGAACGTGTGCAATAAACGGACTGCAGCGAGTGCTGGAAAAAATCACATACGACATAGAGTTTCCTAGTGTATTTTTATTGATATATTTAAAATTCACACGACGCATTGTTTAAACCGTGTTTTGCGTCATCTTTATTACGATTGCCGTCTCCTTAAAAGACCGCTACCATCAACATATTCTGTTCGAGATGATTGTGCAGTTCCATTCTTCAACGTCATCTATACTTAGTACCGTCTCGAACAACCTGAGATGGAACATGACATTCATGTTTAATGAATGATTACTTGAAATGCGCTGGCATGAATGGGACGTATTGAATTGCGAGGTATATCTTTCCGCTTGAGTTAACATTGTGCAACAGCGTTTAGCCGCCATGACCTTTAGTATATAACTTCAGTGTCCCCTCTGAAATTGATCATGACTGTACATGTCACTTTGTGCTTGTGAATTTTAATTTATTTTAAAGGAAATGGAATTGATCAATTGCGTTCGCAGCACCTGCCGACATCGTCAGGATCTGTTGGCAGAACAGCTTGGTGGTGTCAGAATGTCAGAACTCTTCGCATAAGGCCGAAAACAGAATGTAGAGACTTCTTCCTCGCTCCATCATCACGCCTCCTACGCATAACCTTATTTGCCTCACCGCTCGCATTTCAATGCATTGTCTTTTAAAGCGGCTGTGACGGTAAAACTTTCAAAAGTCAACCCTTGAAATAAAGACGCACCTCTTTATTTGTTGAAGTTATGCTTTCCAGGAAGCGAAATTCGCAGCATAATGACGACGGCGAACATAGTGTTGGGCATCAAGAATTTGCCGCTTGAGTGAAGCGCGTGGTCCTTTGTGCATAGACACATACATACATACATACATACATACATACATACATACATACATACATACATACATACATACATACATACATACATACATACATACATACATACATACATACATACATACATACATACATACATACATACATACATACATACATACATACATACATACATACATACATACATACATACATACATACATACATACATACATACATACATACTCCTTCACATATTTGAGCGTCTTCGCTGGCGCTCGCAGTTCCATAATGTAGTCAACTACTCGCGTCCTGTACGCAATGTCATTAGTAATTGCCGAAAGCTACCGAAGAGGTTCCGATGCACACGGAGAAGGCCTGTGCTGATAAATAACTTCTGTAACAATTCCAGCCGGTGACGCACGCTGGCAATGAAGAAACGCCAGACCTGCGCAAAAGTGCCGCACAGTCACAGTGAAAGCGTTTCTAGAGCCCGTTGTAAACTCGCTTGGGACTTACTAATGCCAGTACACTTGCGAGGTACCCACGAAGATATAAATCATAATTTTTGTGAAGCTGGGAAGCGTCCAATATGCCATTTTTCTCGTCATTCTGCGGAGATGTGTGGTATCTGCGGCACACCTGTTAGGCATTATGTGTACTTCGTTGATGCTGTGGTTGATGACGATGAAGACCTATGTTTGAGCCTTTCGTAAAGGGTTGGAATCATTCTTAGAACCCACTCGTTACGCATTTCACATTGTGTGACGCCTGGTTACACAATTTGCACTGTGTGACGCCTGGTTACACAATACGCATTGTGTGACGCCCGGTTACACAATTCGCATTGTGTGACGCCTGGTTGTTATTGCGATAGAAATCATATATACACTCTCGGCTGGTTCTTACCATCGCCGTCGGCGAAGCCGTCGCCGTCATGTTCCTTATATGTATATGGATGTGTCTATATATAAAAGCCACAAAGAAAAATATTTCACAAAAATATTTGCCGACGCACGCAATCAAACGGGTGACCTCTCGCTTCGCAGCGCGCGGCGTTAGGCGCGGCCACGAATGCGCACGTCCTTCAGCATACTAACGGCGAACTATATAAACCATGTACCGCTTTTGGTACGCCGATCTCGGAGGCGTGTCAGCGTGTTCTCTGCATTATCAGCGAGATGGCGCGAAGAGTGTGCTCGGTGCCCCGCTCGTTGCAACGCGTGCGCTTATCTAAGACATGTACTTTGCCCTATAAGGGAGTGGTCACGTGCGTGCGCGCTCTTTTCTAGTGATGGAGGCGGTTCGTACGTCTTGTGCTTTCACCGGAAAGGTTGCGTTGAAGTTACAGAGCGCACGAAAGTCACTTCGCTCGCTCCAGAGGCCCCGTTTGTGACATGAGCACGCTGTTCAAACACAGTGAAGTAACAACTGTGACACTTGTTAGTTCGCTCTCGTCCTGCGTATACGTGCGCGTACGTCTCATGAGTCCTTTGGGTTTGAGCAGCGCGTTAAGTTTCAAGCTGTGAACGTCGTTAGTTCGCGCTCATCCTGTGAGTGTTCTTTTAGTGCGTCCTTTGCGCTTGAGGAGCGCACGGCACGTTTCGATCTGCTTGCCGTGCCTCGCGTGGCATTACCATTTGTTGCTATCGCATTCCTTGCTTCTCCCTTGCGGCGAAACAGTGATTTTTGTTTACTCTTATACCAGGCTATGTTACATATGTTAATGTGGTTTCTTCCCGACATGACTGCTGTGCATAGGGTCTTTTCGCGAAGAAGTTTGAAGCATCTGCATACTCTCTGTGGTAGAATACATGGCTGCCACAGAGTGGGCCTAGGTTCGAATTCCGTTCCATCCGGGAAATTTTTCGCATCTCGCTTTTTTTTTCTTATTTCGCGTGATACCGGTTGCGGACACCGGCGGCGGCGGCGGCTGGCAACTACGGCGCCAAAAACAGCCATTGTTGAGATATCCTAACAGTTTTCGCTGTAAAAGAATAGCAACCACGCGTCTGTTAATGAGAACTAACAGACAATTATGCCAAGATAGGTATAGGGGATGTTGTTAGAAGTAATTGTAATGTAAATGTGAAGAAAGATAAGTGGACGAAAAGATAACTTGCCAGCGGCAGGGACCGAACCTGCGACCTTCAAATAACGCGTCCGATGCTCTACCACTCAGCTACGGGGGGCGGTCATCCCTCCGTCAACTTTATAGGGCATATATGTGAATTGAAACCTGGGAGCGCCAGTCAGCACCGCCTGTTGCCATTGCGGCGAGTGTGGAACACTCCTTTTTGCCTGTTGGCGTCACGTAGTACGTGGTGTTGTTACGAGCTGGCTGCTGACCAATAATCCCTCGCATACCAGTAGCGTAGCCAGGGGGTGGCACACCGGGCACGTGCCCTCCCCCCCCCCCCCCCTCCAATTTCTTTTCGCCATGGCATGCAGAGCGAAAAATGACCATTTCAGGGCGGTGCACCCCCCGAAATTAAGGAGGTGCCCCCCCCCCCCCCCGAACAAAATTTCTGGCTACGCCCCTGTCGCATACTACCTGAAGGCATCAAGTCTGCCAGAACGAGACCCTCGCTATGAATGTATATATAGAAAGAAGTGTAAATGTAAGGGCTCGTTTTCTTTCTTAGACACAGTATTAATTAAAACTAACAGACAATTACGCCAAGGTAAGTATAGGGGATGTTATTAGAAGTAATTGTAATGTAAATGTGAAGAAAGAAAAGTGGACTAAAAGATAACTTGCCACCGGCAGGGACCGAACCTGCGACCTTCGAATAACATGTCCGATGCTCTACCGCTGAGCTACGGTGGCGGTCATCCCACGTCCACTTTATAGGGCATATATGTGCATTGAAACGTGGGAGCGTCAGTCAGCGCCGCCTGTCGCCATTACGGTGAGTGTCTGTTAGTTCTAATTAATGGTGTAACAAAGAAAACGAGCCCTTAAATTTACACTTGTTTCCTTCTTGTCAAAACTTGTACGAACGATGCTTGTGATGCTTGTGCGAGGCTGTTGCAGGGTCAGTTATAAAAGCAACTTAATAAACAAGCACATTGGTCCAGTTGGTTCATATCCATCTTTCTAGGAAGCGCAAAACTTTACACGGACAGCAAGAAAGACGACACAACTGCTTAACTTCAAATAAATGTTTATTTGGAAACGCAAACGCATATATCGGTGAAAGAACAAACAAACCGAAGCAAAAAAAAAAAGCAAAAAAACAAACAAACGAAGAAACCCAGGTGTCAAGCCAGTCATCACTCATCCATTACTGGCTAACTAAGTTCCAAATAGCTAAGTTCTTCCTGTCGAAGTGAGAAAGACGGTGCGCTCACATGATAAAAACCATCACGTTTCATTTCTGTAGCCTCAACTATCAATCTGGTTTACAAATCCCTGTCACGACAATGACTGACCATCTTGATAGTTGAGGGCACTCCGTGTGCGTTTGTTCGTGTCTCTTTTTCGTTCATCGTCTTTGTTCTTCGTTCTGCACCTACGAATTCCTACCCAGCTATGCACCAACCAGCCCGACAGCAGACGTTATGCGCTACTTGACTTGCTATAAACCAGAATTAGCACAGAAGGACATTTTCGTATGACGAACGCGATCAACAGATCAGGAAGTGAATATAACGGTATACTTGTCGAGTACTTCATGAAACCCTTTCCCGCAGTCACGAGTGGGAAAGATTCGTCTTTCATGACCCATGGAATCCGGGTATGCGTAACGCATGATTTACAGTCTACATCAAACCAGAAACGGCAAGAATAGACTTTCGAAATGTTGCCGCGATATAGTTAAGGAGCCTGTGTCGCAGAAAACCTCGAGGCTCGATAGACGGCAAGGATAAAAATGACGGCTCCATCCTGAATCGAACCCACGCATTATGTGTGGCAGTGAAGCCTACTACCGCTGAGCCACACCAGTACTTGAAACCGCTGCGAAGAAAAAAAAAAAAGAAACATATGCAGCAGTTGTCTTGTGCAGCATCAGGCACCAAGACAACTGCAGTGATGTCTAACCACTTTTATAACACTACATGTAGCGAACATTACACATCTATTCCAGTCACTAAGCGAGCTATAGTAAAGCGTTGGCTGACCTTCGAGGAATATGCCGACGGCCACTACTCATGATTCGCACATCATCGCACCACAACGTGCACTTCATTTCGAAAAAAAACTAACGTATGTGCTTTAAAGAGCCGCTAAGACATTCCGAGTGCAAAGACGAGGGAGTGGTTTCTTTGTCGTTTTCACTACCCTGCTTAGAGGCGATACCTTATCGACACTTATTTCTTCATAAAGCACGCATACAATATCATAACTTAGCTTTGAAGCTTTCAGTGTTTCGTGCTTGTCGGCTACACGCCGTTATCTCCGCTTCGCCGTCGGAAACACACAAAATGGAGTGAAATCAGTTGATCGCGCACGATAGTCACCCGAGACAAGGAAGAACGGGCGGTCCCCCTGCATAGCAAAGCAGGGTAGGAGAGAATTCACAATTGGTATTTCTCGTATATGGACCACTCGATAGTATGTACCTTAAGCGTAATACTATTAGCTCTTAGGAGTAATATTAACTCTCTTGAACTCAGAACTGAAGTGCAAAAGCAATTCGCGCTTTAAGGCAACCTGCTGATGTGCGAAACAGATAAGCAACGCTGCATGTCGGAGAGGTAAGCTGCTGCTTGCTTTAATTAAGGTGCAAAAGATACCATGAATGCCGAATAAAAGCTCCAAGGATAACTTTCCCGGTAAAACCAAGACGAATTAAACTCCAGTAGACTTAAACACCACTGTCTCGAGCGCACTCGCCAAAGTCTCGCCGGCTCACCTTAGTGCGGGGCCTATAAAAACTATTTTTAGATCAAATTTCCCGCTACTACCAACAAAATGACGTGAATGGTTTGCCGGACATTGCATCACATCTGATTTATTTTTTGCTCCGCGGGAAGTGTTCCCTCCTCACACAGATGGCGCTAAGCCCCATGAGCAGCTGATGAGCCGGCATTTTCTGAACGTATGGGCTTCTTTGGAAGCTTCGCTACCAGTTAGATTTACCTTGATACGAATGCGTGGTGGCTTATACCGTTGCTTATGTCGCGGTAACGATACTGTCCTGCTGTTTCTTTCACCCACTCAGCCACGTTTTTATGCACTGCGAGGTGATGGCGTACGCTTGTGGACCGTGTACTGTGTGGAAGTCGCTTGTGACGGGTGTTGCGATAAGCAAAAAAACATTCGTGAATCTAGGCCGGCCGCCGCAAATCAGCCATGAGGCGATGCAACAGGGGCGTGTCTAGTGTGCTGTGCAGCTGTTGGATCGAGCCGCATTGCGGATTCTTCGCTTGCCAGAGAGCGGTAAACATCGGGTGTGCTACATCGGTTGTCAGGGATGCCGAATACAGCAGTAAATGTTGCTTATGCAGGTAAGCAGTCTTCGGTCTTCAATAATACATTTGTTCGTGTGTATGTTCGTATGGTGCTGTTACCTGAATTCATGCTCGTGCTTGTTGTAGCTACTTGCAAAATCTGGGCTGTTTCAGAAAAGAGGATAGTGAGTCTCTCTTTCGTTTCTATATTATTTCGCATTCAAGCTCAAATAGATGCTGCGCTTTTATGCATATGCTTTTCTAAGCAGTCTTGCCTTTGCATTGGACTCTTTATGGGATGACTGCTAAGTGGTGATTTTCTCACATACTCTCAGAAGGATTTTGTTACACTTAGTTTTTCACATATTCTCGCAAAGATTTGGTTACACGTGTTCTTATTTTAAGCAACGAAGGAATATTATGTAACGGACCAGCCGATTTAGCCAGTGTGAGTAAAGTTGTTTCTTCAGAGTGCGCAGGAGGACTCGGAAGTAACAACTTCATCATTCAGTGCTTCCATATTACTAGCGAGCACGTACAAGGACTGCGAGAAAAATACAGAACCGCTCAATTATGAATTGAACTTTCTCTGTCACCGTCTCGATACCTGCAACGGGCTCTACAAAGTCCATAATTACGTCAGAAAATACTGTACCTGGCTTCAAACGAGTGTCGGCCTAAGCCTTCAAACGAGTGCGTGCCTAAGGAGCGAAGCTCCTTAGGTTCGCACCCCGCCGTCGCCGCTGTCGAAGCTCCCCGCCGCTTCACCGCTCGCACCCCTCTCCCACCTGTCTCCCTCTTCCGTTGTGTCTGCCCTCTCCCTTCAAACCGGTGAACGCGCGAAACCATCGCTTCGCCCTGTCGTCCTCCCAGTCCGTTGCCTGGGCTGGCTCGCTCTGCGCTGCGCGCGCCGCACACTCACTCGCTCAGTCGTTCCCGTCACCGAGCGCAGCAGGCGCTCTCCCCACCCTACCGCCTTCATGAAAGCCAGCAGCGAGATCAGGCGCATAGTCGTTTGCGTCCCATTTCTAAGGAGCTTCGCTCATCGGTTGCATTCGTACACGGAACCACTGCTAGTTTTGTTTGGTGACGTCGCGGAATCGTCTGCTAGCGTCTCTATAAGCAAAGGCGTAGCCGCAGTCGCTGGCGGAGCTTTCGAACCAAGATAATGCGGCCTTTTACTTCGTCATCCTGCGCCCAACGGTCAGCGGGCTTACTGCGCTTACACAAATCGACGTGAACTCAATATTGCTTAAAAACTCGCCCGGACGGCAGCTACACGAGGCGCACCGCTTCGCAAAGCCGAACTGCTGCTCTCAAGTGGCGTGCGCTTCCGATCTGAGGTAGACGTTCAAGAAAAGTGTTCGTCGCATAGGAGACGTGACTATAAGTTTCTAAAATAACCTTGCACTGTAAAACATCATCGTTATATTTCCCACTGCGATTTTATGCACGCGTCATAATTAAACACTCGTCAGATATCAACACTACGCTGTTTCTGCGCGACCTGTGCAACGCAGCGCTGGATTCCTCGGCTCTTTTTTTTTAGCCACTGTAGCTCTATACCCTTCGCACTAGCGTGTGTCGTAGTTTTTTTCCAAATAAACAAGGAATACACATGGGCTGTAATGGCACACCGCATACCAAAGAACAATACCGATCGCGAGTTTGGACTGTATACAAAGATAGTGGCCCGAGGAATGCTCTTTTAATGCGCACTGGTTGATTATAATGCCTTGTGGAAGTGATCTATCGCGTGGATTTAGTATAGTCGTTCTGGTTTGCTTAAACGCTGTACGTACGTGTGTTGATGGACATATATCTTTTGTTAAAATATTGCACTCTTTGCTTTCGCATGATGCATTATCGCGCGCTATTGTGAACAGCATATAAGTGCCAGCATATAAGCGGAAAGAAGGGTGCGATGATCTAGCTAGAGTTACTGTATATGCTACCTTTAGGTAGCAGAGTTGCGCCTCTGATAGAACTCGCCGCTCGCGCCCCCATTCGCCAAGCGCGCTCACGTGCGCAAAAAGCATCCTTTTGAGGGAAAGCCAACTTCACGGCTGCGCAGGTGCTGGCAACCGCCGCGCCACCGTCGCTGTTCTGTTCTACCGCCGGTGCCACCGCTATCGCCATTGCTGCCCAAGCACTCCGGCGAGCCGATCCGGCTGAGTGCGGAATGTTTTTCGTTGGTGTTGTGGTTGTGTCTTGCGTTGTCCGTTTTTAGTGAACGTCAGTGTTAGTTGTGCCTGTGCAGCGTAGCGCCGTGACTCAGCGCTGCGAAATTGCGATGATGGCAGGATGCTGCGCTCCCCACTGCACGAATCGACAAGAAAACGGATAGGCTTTCTTCTCCATTCCATGTCTCATTGCATAGCCCATTTCATGGTGACCGTGACAAAAAAGGAAGTGCCAAACCTGCAACTCGCTAAGCTAGGTATGTTGGTCCTAGTTGTCAACGACCGTGTTCTGCTATCACCCGCTTGTATTTTCAAAGTTCAAAATAAACTCTGCCTTTTGAAACACGTGCTAGAAAAAAGCTACTCTCGAAGTAAAATTGTTGAATGATGTTGGTCAACATGTGTTGTCGTGAGCAGTGCGAACTGGAACACTGAAATTACATTTCAAGTGTCATAGCGGCTAAACGTAGTTGGCGTGAGCAAAAATGTTCTTGACGCTAAATGCTCAAGCGAAAGGTAGCTCTGGCAATTATGTACGCCAAATTCATATCAGTACATTGCAAGTAGTCGAATAAGAATGAAATCGGTGTTCCAGCTCGTATATTGATCACGACATGTAGTACATCCGTCAGCCGCAGAAATCGTCACTGCAGGTAGAATGTGTAGGCAGTTCCATACAACTCACTACTTATTCCAGCATTACAGTACGCTCCAGAATGCACATCCACTTCACGACTGACTAACATATGTCTATATAGTGTAGTTATAAATCTCATGGCAATATTTTTGCGATTAGAGTAGGCGATAACAAACAGGATATGTATTGTTTTGCGCCCACTGTTCTACGGCTGGCTAGCCGTTGACATAAATCGAACGGGACGGAGCGATAAAATTTTGCGCGAGTGAATGCGTGAATATGCACCTTACAGGTCTGTCAAAACAGTATAATTCAGTCCGGGCACTGTGCGGCATTGCATTCGAAACCGCACTGAGTGTTTACTTCATGCCACAGCTACGTAAATATGCGGAAAATTCTCGTTTGCTTGCGTTATTTGTAAAACGTGGAGTGATAGTAATTGTTTGCTCGAGCCACCGAAGCGCTGCGTCAAAAACTACGTGAATCGAGCGATGTGCTGAACTTAATTTGTCGAGAATCTAGACATATTAAGTCGAAGCTTTCCTGTTCGCTATTTAAAACAAAAATATTACTTCCGATGGTGACTGCCATCGAACAAGCTATAGCACCAGTTTCATCTGGAGTCATTATTCGGTCGAGCTCTCCTTTTTTTTTTTCTTTCTACGAAGCCAATGTCATTGCGCCAGCGACGGGTTATGAACGAGCGAGAAAGCGCATGGAGCCGCTGGGCCGCGTCGGCTCCTACATTCGAAAGGGGTGGCTTTCCTGCTTGACGTGGATGCCTCGACGGGCAAGATGGCGGACCTATGCGCAACTCTGCTACCTAAAGGTAGCATATACAGTAACTCTAGATCTAGCGAACAAACAGCTCCATCTACTGTACGGCTCCGTAACTGTTAGCTACGTGTTCACAGCGCACGCTGACCGAAGAAAGCAAAAAAAAAAAAAGGGAGGGTTAAGGGGGTGCAATGCGAAGGGCATACTTGGCGTGCGGACAATGCATTTCGGCGCACATTGCTTTGCGAAGCTTGCAAAGAGGTGCCTGTTGGGATCTTTGCGCAATCGAGTCTCGTGCGGCGGCACTGAGTTACCGCGGACGCCTGCAGCAGCTTCTGTGGCAGAGCTTACACGCGTTTATGTACGTAAATCATCGCTTTCGTTGTTCTGCAACGCCGACAAGCTAATGTTGATCGATCACGCTCTCTCGCTCATGTGCGTCGTCTGCCGTCTGTTTTAAAATGTATATATCGTATTATATTTTTCTGCCGTCGATGCCACCGATGGTGAATTTTTTGAGTTTGATGAGGCATCTAAGGCTTTCGCTTGAGTAACATCCCTGCTGAGTACTGACAAGGTGGATGATTGATTACAGCGATGGAAATGCTTATAAACGACGGTCTTTCTTTGCCAAAGACAATTGTTTAAAAATCACATCCCGGATAAAAATACAATGCTCCAATCTATTTGGTCTGGTGCCGCCGCCTTTGAGCCAGAGGGGAAGGCGGAAAACCTGTAATTTCGAAAGAAATCGTTAGGTGCCGCTATAGAAGACGTGCGCGAAAGAACGATAAAGGAAAGTTTAATTTCAAGCTGCTTCGCACTCGAGCATCTTGAATACTGAGCTGCAGAAAAGCATACGAAGGGGCCACATGTCTGCTATTTTTCACAGCTGCATGTTTGTGTCTATCAGAAATAGCTTTTACGCTGCTGACAAATACCTCAGATTTTATGCAGGTTATAAGGGCGGGATTTTGTCGGTGAAGTGAGACCGTGCGAACACCTCTATTGACGTTCCAATATATTTTTAGGCCAAAAACTGTGAAAACAAAAAAACACTGCCAGTAAAGGCCAGATTAGTAAAGGGGCTTTTTTGTGCACGTTAACTGATTTCTCTTTCTGTCATTATTACTTTTAGTAAATTCTACAAATAATGCCCCTTAACTATGTGTTACATTACCTCTTTATCTTTTTTTTCTGTGTTATTTTATGCCCGTATATGAAACGGGCTCCTCGGTTAATTTTCCTAGTTTGGTCTTTTCATAGCAAAGGCTTCCTCTGCAGATTAATTTCTTTAGCTATGATGCCACAGTTTAGTGGTTATCTCACAGCTCGCGAACTTACATGCTACGTGACATCAGCTGGCAGAAAGAATGTTCCACATTTTCCTCCATGGACACGAGTCCCATCGACTAAAACTTTCAGGATTACGCATGAAGAAATTCCCAATAAGGAGTAGGAGAAAAGATCTGCCGCCGTAGCTTAACTGCGCAAGAAACTCGCATGCAATTGGAAGGTTGTGGGTCCAGTCCCCACAGTCGGTGAAACATTTTTCGTCCACTTTATTAAGTTCCCTTGTGTCATAATGGAGCACGCTTTTCTTTCGCTTCATTATCTGATGGTTTCACTGGGTTACGCCTCGCAGAGAAGCGAGTTTACATCCATTCTCCTTCCGTCATTCACTTGACAGCGAAAAGCCAGCCAAGGTGTTGATATTCGATTCAACATGGTAGCCGACAGTGTTGACGCTTTAATAGTAAGTATGGTAGATAACTCAAAAGATCATACATACTTTGCACTTCGTCGCTTCTTGGCTGACGCAGCGAAATAGTCACCCTGTAAGCATTTATCCTGCGTAGTATCCTAATCTTAATATTATTGACGGCCCAAACTACATCTTGGATAAAATATGTAAGGTAGAAACCGCGTAGCTAGCGGAATAGGACACTCTTTTTTTGACCTTAGGTAGAATATAAAAAAAGCCGGCAGATCCCACGCACTGTGAGAATCGATGTAATGCGAAGCAGCCAGGAAGGAGGAAATCACGTTTTACATAAATTGCATGTCATGTTTGACATGTTAGGACCTGTCATTTATGTTCGTCATACAGTCACGTCACTCAATCCCAAATTTGGTGTTTATCAAGCTAACGAAACGGCCGCGAGCACGCCATCAGCGTGGCATGCAAGTCATGTCGCACATGACAAGTCATGGTTTCCATATTACCACTTGTCATTATGTTCGTCATACAGTCATGTGACTCAATCCCAAATTTGGTGTTTATCAAGCTAACGAAACGGCCGCGAGCACGCCATCAGCGTGGCATGCAAGTCATGTCGCACATGACAAGTCATGATTTCCATATTACCACTTCTCATTTATGTTCGTCATACAGTCACGTCACTCAGTCCCAAATTTGGTGTTTATCAAGCTAACGAAACGGCCGCGAGCACGCCATGAGCGTGGCATGCAAGTCATGTCGCACATGACATGTCATGATTTCCATATTACCACTTGTCATTTATGTTCTTCATACAGTCACGTCACTCAGTCCCAAATTTGGTGTTTATCAAGCTAACGAAACGGCCGCGAGCACGCCGTCAGCGTGGCATGCAAGTCATGTCGCACATGACAAGTCATGGTTTCCATATTACCACTTGTCATTATGTTCGTCATAGAGTCATGTCACTCAATACCAAATTTGGTGTATATCAAGCTAACGAAACGGCCGCGAGTGCGCTTTTAGCGTGGAATGCAAGTCATGTCGCTCATGAAGTCACGATTTTCATATTACCACTTGTCATTTATGTTCGTCATACAGTCATGTCACTCAATCCCAAATTTGGTGTACATCAAGCTAACGAAACGGCCGCGAGCGCGCCATGAGCGTGGCATGTAAATCATACTTTTCAGGACAAGTTAGTTATGATTTTCATGATATGACCAGCCATTTATGTTCGTCATACAGTCATGTTATGCCATACCAAATTTAGTATCAATGCCATTAACGATACGGCCAGGAGAGCACAAAGTCGTAGGCGGCTAGATAGATAGATAGATAGATAGATAGATAGATAGATAGATAGATAGATAGATAGATAGATAGATAGATAGATAGATAGATAGATAGATAGATAGATAGATAGATAGATAGATAGATAGATAGATAGATAGATAGATAGATAGATAGATAGATAGATAGATAGATAGATAGATAGATAGATAGATAGATAGATAGATAGATAGATAGATAGATACGCTCAATGTCGCCGAAGTTCGCTAAGAAATGCTTCGCATTTAGAATATTCGCCAGGTTTCACTGGACAGCCGATACTCTTTTTTGTTTCTGGAGTATTGCGGCTTCTAGGGTGCGCGAGCACCATTTAAAAGGCGTCGTTACCATGCAGGTTTATATTATCATATACATAATGAAACCTTTAAAATTACGAGTGCGGACGGGTTGGCCAAGGCATTTTTACACCATGGGCTTAGTGCAACTGCGTTATCAGAGCTTTGGAGATGTAGCCCCCCCAATGGTCCAGGTAACTGGTTGGGTGTTTTACTGGAGACAGCAATTACAGGCTGTGGTGATAAGTCAAGACGTCGAACGAACGCCCATATACGAAAGTCAATATTTTTTCAGAAGCTTTGATGATTGAGCTTGTTGGTACGTTTCCCCCTAGGTTCTGAGAGGCGCTATGTACGACGAGACAAATACATACAATGCGCGGGCGCAGACGAACAATTGCTAGTCTTCACCTCTCAATTGTGTGTCCTTGTATCGAAGTATAGCGCTTGTCGAAACAATCAAGATGTAATGATTGCCCAAATGATTGTGATACATTATTTTTCTTAGACGGAATAGTTCCTTTCCGGTAATTTGGACGTGCTTCAAGACAACAAACACACAGTGAGGCACATGAAGTTCACAAACGGAAGCCCAACTGTGCGACTAATTTTGTCATTGTCGCGATGAGGTTTATTGGTGGGGTTTATTGATGCGATGACTTCGTGTATTGCTGAAGAAGGACCACACGGTCAAGCACTGCAAGGCCAGCAAAACAGCACTTGTCGTTCTCGTGTTCTTCCGCAGGTACATGCTCGTTGGGGCATCTGCTCTATTACATTGCCTTCATTGGCACATCCAAATACCAATATATGCTATCATTAGCTATCATGACCCCCCCCTAAGGGAAAACCTGCGCACGCCTATGTATGCTCTTCCAACTAGCCCAAGAAACACCACTCCTTAAAGGGGCCATGACATGATCACCCAACAATTTGCGGTTTTTGGCGAAAAACGAAGGTAGAGGGCCAAATATGCTTGTACGCGTGTGAAAACTGGACTGTAAAAGATTATTTCAGTCCAAAATAAGCCGGGGAAGTCGTCGGCTGTAAACTCCGCCCACCGCCGGCGACCGCCATTTTGCCATGGCGTGCGTGACGTCACTAACTGCGAGGAGCACTGACGTCGTCTGCTACGTTCCACACGCGGTCAGTGTGTTCACTGCGAGTGTTGCTCTGTTGCTGTTTCAGCCGCTGCAAGTCATTTAGTTCCAGAGGCAAGTTGAGAAAAGCATAAATAGCTCGTTTGCACGCGCAGCTGAACATGGAACACGGAATGCAGACCGTGCAGACGCTCGCACAGCAAGCTACTCGTTACGTCACGGCTAGCGAGCGTTCCAGTGTTGCCCGACTCTCAGGCCGCTCGCTCGTTTATAAAAATGTTCAATTATAAATTAATGGCACGACCAAATGCGCTAAAATTTCGCCAGCTTGTCTGTGAACGTACAAGGATCAACCTACATAACACAGATTATGGTAGAAAATTGGGTGTCATGGCCCCTTTAAGTACATTTCCGCGTTGGAGAGGGCGCGACCGGCGTAAGAGAAGACATACTTGTGGATGTAGAGTTGTCATGGGCTTAGAGAGCGACGAAGCTAACTTCATCAATGTCGGCATGAATTAAGATTATGTGGGGGGTGTTCAGGGCTGGTGTAAAGTGATGCATACTTCCTCAGAATAAGAGACGAACACGAGATGTCTTGGGTATGCAGTGTTTTCATAAATGTGTCAGAAAATCCTCACAGCCAAGGAAAATGGGCTATCCGTATGCAACCTTCATAATTACTTTTTCCGTTATGACACATACATTAAGATGACTAGAGACGTAAATTATCTGAGTAGTTATAAAAGCTAACAATAAATATTTAAGGTTTAATTAGAGGAGACAGGTGGTCGGGTCCAATCAACTTGAAGCTGTCTGCAAGAAGAGCTTCTTTTATTGCTGCATTTAGGCTTCCAAAAAGCGACCACAGGCAATATTTTTTCATAGAAGCAGTCTAGCGGTGGTGGATCAATAAGGGCGCGGAACAAGCAGTGTTTATGATTTCTTTCTGTCCGGACTTCAATACCACGGTGATGGTATAGAAGTCTGTTCGGAATTCTTTCACACGAGCCGAATACGAAAAAAAAAGTCTCAGTTTCACCGCAAGGGCGATGCAATGAATGTGATAGCAACGAATTGTATTGTTATACGAAGCGATGCTGGCAGCTAACTCTTTTTGATCCGACCTCGCGTAAGTGTACAACACGCTGGTGTAAGACAATACGGGCGCTCCAGGGAGAGATGCTCTTTCCGCACAGTCTATTCGCGTTGAGAGCGAAGCACGTAGAAGGGTATACGAGCCACCAGCTGATGGCTGCCCATATAGCGAGCGCCAGCGAATTCGACCCTGCCCTCAGAATCAAAGTTCAGTGTTGCTGCTCGAGCTACCTCCCCCCCCCTCGCGTCTTTTCATGCTCATTCAAGCCGGGCGGGGTGGTTTGTTTCTGCTTCGATGGCAGGCCTCCAGAACGGGGTGATATTATCGCATGCACCCTCTGAGTGACGGAGATGAGCCGCCTCGTTCGATCTCTGCTTCAGCCGCGGTCGCCGCCGCCGCTCCCGTGCTCTTACCCGCGGTAGAACATACGAAGCGCGGGAAGATCTTATCAATTTGGAGTTTATACGGGACATGATGGCGACGGCAACGGTGATGGCAAAAACCCGTCGAGAGTGTCCGTACAATTGATATTGCAATAAAAAATAGCGATGGTGGTTTTTATTCGGTGTGCGGCTGCCCCCTGAGAACAATGCACAGAACATAATGGACGTGATCTCGGAAGAGGTCGTCATGCGCAACTTTAGAAGACGCGCGCGAAAATGCGACGAAAGAAAGTTCAGTGGCATGCTGCTTCGCGCCATGAATGATCTCAGGTTCATAAACCTGGCGGTCACTGCGCTTTAATAGCTTGTTGATTCCTGTCGCTCCAAGTATTTATTAGACTGAAGAAATGTTCAAAATAATGCTATTTCGTGTTTCCCAAGGACATCGTTACCTTGATACCATAGTTTTCTTGGGCACTGCCAAATCACTTGGGTTCCTTGTCTTTACTGAGTTATTATACTCCGTTTTATACATCAGGTGCAACGCTGTGGAAGCTATGCAAAAAGTCCGGTCAGAGAAACGTATAACTCCGCGCGTCTCAAGCTGGCCTCCGCGATGGGCTCCAGCTGCGCACTGACGGAACTAATCGCGGAGGCCACAATACGAAAACAGAGACGCTCAGCGATCCTGAACAACCTATTTATAACCATATAAATAATGCCGTTTCTTTATTTCTCAGGCACAAAGGATCTAAATTTGTTAATCAGTCTAAAACTAACAGAAAAAAAAACACACACACACACCACGGGTAGTAAAATCATTGAACTATTCACTGCAAGAAGTCTCGCTAGCTTCCATGGCGTTGCACCTGATGTATGAAACGGAGTATAGATACAATTTTTTTTTTTTTGCGTGCCATATTGCTGGGCGCGATTTCATGTAACCGACCTGTTGCACGCATAACCAGGGTCCTGCGCGCGCGCAGCGCCGGAATATTGAACATTCCCGATTGTTTTTAATGGTGAATTCCATTGGCAGATTCGGAGTGGCCGACGAACCCTGCGCCGGAGCACTCCTCTCCTGCGGAGGGCAACCCAAGGAGTTCTGCCAGTGCAACACAGGTGCTCCCACCAGAGCAAATGGCAGGGGGTGCTAGCGCACATCCGGTTGTGGAAGCGCCCAGCATTCATTGCTGTTTGGGCCGTTTAGGCCTACGCGGGCACGCACAGAGAGAATGGGCGTGCTCGGGCAGCGCGTTCCGTCAGTCGCGTGGTACGCCACGCTCTGCGCAGCGCGGGGCGCTTGCGAATTTTGGTCCAACCTGCCGCTTTTTGTGGAGTAGAGAAAGCTGCTCCATTGAATGGATAAGGTGGCGAAGCAGCTCCGGATCTGCCAATGAAACACAGAGGGGGGCACTATCATCGAACTGCATGTGGATCAGACTTGCTCCGCATGGAAAGAGAAACTGCTACCGGAAGCGCTCCTAATTGCCAATGGAATTCACCATCAACTTTAATGCGCAACGCGAACAGTAGAGATTATAATGAACTAACGCGGTAACCAACGATAAACCGGGGATGTCCGATGGGGCATGTATAAATACCGAAGCTCCTTACTGCTGATCAGATGACTCGACAACCGACGACTGTTCTCTCTGCTCTCAGTGTACAGCATGAATCGCTTGGGCCTTGACTTCTCATTTGCTGGGCACAAGTTCGCGCAGGTAAAGCGTTCTGTATGTCCCAGTCTTGAAGCAGTCATATTTACCGTCACAACCATGTGGCAATAAATATGCATATGCACTAATTGTTAAGCCATAAGTTACGAATCCTCGCACATTGTAAAACTCTCTTAAACTTGAAACACACATGTATAATATGAAAGCAGAGCAATTTTGCGAATCTGGAGCGTCATCGGCTGCGATAAATAAAAAAAAATCACAGCATGTTCATGGGGTGAATAATGATGAGTGGGTGAAGCTCCGGAGGGAATCATCGGTAAACCATGAATCTTTCGTGTAATTCGCCCAGTCGATCATCATGTAAAGACGTGAGAAACACTGTGTGTATGTATACAAATCAACTTTTATTTGTTCTTAGACGATGGATGGCTTGGGTTGTCCCTTCATTATGACGGCTTTATGGTCCGTGAAATGAAGGGAGAGCGGTTCCTGTATGGGTTGCAGTAGACAATTTGCAAATACTAGGTCTATGCATGTTCCTCGGATCGTGATAGGAGATCTGGCGTTCTCCTATCACACTAACCCCACACGCAGTGCGCGCCTCCACGCCATCTAGTGAGCAATCTGCGAGAAGCAGCTGGGGTGGCTACGACAACGACAGCGGAGGGACTCAGCCACAGCCTAAGGAGCTTCGCCCCTAAAAAAACAAAAAAAAGAAAGAAAGAAAAAAAAAACGCGGGCACTTTTTATTAAGTCGTGCAAACCTTTGCACAGTGATGCGCGTCCCGTCGACGCTAGCACTCCCCGCCGACCGACACATTTAGCTTCGATATGCGCAGCTTTTTTCTCGGGAGTACGCACCTGCTTAGGACGCCCCATTATTATCTGGACACGTTCGGGCACTACCGGGCTACGCACTATAGAACGGAGGTTGGGCGCGATGTCTCAGTCGGTGGGCGTGGTTTAGCTACCGCGCATGCGCGGCTTGACCAGTGGTGCGTTATCTGGTCGATAGACGACGCAATGCTTGCTTCCTCTTTCTATGTTTATTTCTCTCTCTTTTGTTGATGTTCTCTCGTCTCTCTTCCTTTTCCTTTCTCCATTTCTTTCTGTCTCTTTCTCTCTTTCTGTGCTAATCTACTTTCTTCCCTCCTCGTCACCGTCACATCTATTCTCCTCGCGCTCATTTGCCTTTTCCATTTCTTTGCTGCACTATACCATACAAGGCTATGTTCTCTGCTAGCGTGCCTGAATACCCGTATAATTAGGACGCTTGCCTTCAGATCGAGGGTACGTGGGTTCGAATCCCACCTCATCCAATTTTTTTTTTCGGGAAGAATTCTTCTCTTTCCCTGTCTTCACATTTTTTTTTTCATCTATCTGTCTGTTTTTCTGTTTGTTTATTTCCATCTCTGCGCTCCTTCTCTCACCCATTAGGGTAAGTACAAGCCACTGCCTAGCAGGAACTAGTGGGATTTGCCCAATTTCTGTGGCCCATATACCCGTTAATGATGGCAATAGTTTCCGGGCACAGTCATACACTTTACTCCGAACTAGAACAACTTCGCTGTTAATAACAGATATGAACACTTCTCCTGCGCGTACTGTTCGTGGAGCTTAACATAGTTGCGTTTAGTGCCAGGATAATGTTTGTTTGATAAACTGCTACGATCAAACAGAGATCTCCAAAATATTACTCCCGTTTAACGCAGCTTTGTTGATTCATTGCCTGAGTGCGCGGAACCGAAGCTGATACTACCGTTTATCTAATATTTTTGTTTAAGCAGCTCTTGTTTATCCGGTGCTTACGCTATCTGTGTGTTTCGTAGATCACTAGTCAGAAATTATTTTCTTTTTTCTTCACTTTCATTAAAACGTTCCGATTGAAGAAGTGAGTTTGCTGTGGAAAAGGAAGAGCATTATACCTTTTATGACACTTTCGTTTCATGACGCGGAGCGGTGATTGAAGTTGTTTATCCAGCCGCTGCATGCGATTTTGTGATGTCAAACCAGGAGCGTGAACTCGGTGAATGGGCGCGACTGTACTCACTTTGTCAGTTTGATTAGATCAGTTGAATCATGAATGTACAAGGAATTATTGTTTATAAAACACAACTAATGCTTTTTTTAAGTGCTTTTATTATTTCTCTCATGTTATGCATCTAGCTATTTTTTTTTGTCTATTAATATAAAGATGCACCTTCATCTACTTGTAATCTACTCTTTGCAGTCATGCTTCCATGGTTCGTCTTGTCCTAGGTAATGGGGGCATTCTTTATCGTAGGCATCCGAGCACGTTCTAGGAATCTTTCCTCCAACTTTGCTCTTTGTCTGTACAAGAATACACGCTGGGGAAAGAAACCGGTGACACTTAAAAGGGTACTTTTTTGGGGGAGTCAGCAACAATCAATGATAAAATCCATTTGTGTCCAATTTATTACGAGAAGGCAGGAATATACATGCGCAAATTGAAAACTCCGTACCACCCTAACTTTCAGAGTGTGGGGCGAAATTGTTTATTGAGTGCCACCATTAGGGCGAATTCACCAAGCGACTGTTAACGCATCGCAGAAACTTTAGAAGAAAGCGTGGCTAAGTAAGACAACTTAGTGTACACAGTATTTGCCACATTTTAACACATGTGAAGCGTGTTTCTGTAAAACAATGGCAAGTGCACATTAAAAAAAGGCAATACTATCACCAGCCAATAGAGCACGCACAGGTGGCGAAAAATCGCACGAGACACATGATCCTCGGTAAGCGTGAATTACTGCTTAATAAAAATTGGGGGGACCCTTAAGCTTCGCCTTTAAGAGTTGAACGCGATAGCAATATCCTGTCCCTAGAGCGTACTTCAATCACTTAGTGCATACTATGTAATGGGTAGCATGCTTTAAACCCCGAGCAATTATGCGCGGGAAATGTGGGAAATGTTTTCCAACTTGCTATGCACACACTACGTGGTCTTAAAGGAATACGCGCAGTAACGTGTGTGCCTTGTGTAATGGGTGGATGGCTTTGAACCACAATATCGTTATGATATTCACATCTTCTGACGCCCAATGGCAATGTACGCTTGTACCACGCAATATTACTGTGATATTACATCTTGCATTGCGATGCCTGTATACAGGACGCGTGTGTTCGTAAAGCATGAAATTAATTTTCACTGCATTTCCAAGCAGAGGAAGTTATTTTATATGTAATCCCCAGCAGAAGCATGGCTTTGCGGAACACCTGCTTGCCACGTAGACGGCCTGGGTTCGATCGTCAGTCGGACCCGAAATTTTTTAAATTATTTATTCTATTTGCATCTTTCTCGATTTTTTGGTCACGGACAAGATGATGATTTTTCGCTCACAGTCAATGACGCCGCCGCCGACACCGACACCAACGCCGGCGCCGACGCCGGAATTTCTGAGAAACGAGCTCTTTAACGCTATCGCGTTAAAATTATGCCGTTTCGTATTAGTGGCTCGCTGCGTAGATATATTATATAGTACAGGCTGAAACTTAATTACAGGCTACGCCCTTAAGCTAAGTACGAATTTAGCGTTTTCTCTAATTTGATGTAGCCCCCACAGTATTACGCCATTTTTTTTCTTAGAAACTCGATGAGCTCATGAATGAGTAAGCGTGGGCCTGGCACGCAAGACACACTGCAAGACACACTTCAGAAAATAGCATGCAAGACACACTTCAGAAAATAGTAGGGCATGTCATTAATTCGAAAACATTAAATATTCAACCACCTGAAACTCCTGTTCACTAAATCAAGATGGTTTCTTTCTTTATACGATTGGGAAGGGAAGTGTAGGCGTCTAGACTAAAAAATGGCCTTGCACTTGTGAGCATCCCTTTTGCGTAGTAATTACAGTCTCCTAACGTTTTTGAAGAACGCATCGCCACACGCTTTTAAAGCACTGATCTAGCAGCTAGAGGAACACGAGGCGTTCACTTTAAAACTTAAGTGGGGCATAAAATATTGCTCTGTTTCATAGTGATAGCCAAAGCACCTTCGTTGGAGTATGTCGGCTGTATAGGCGCGAGACCACAAGTTGTGGAAGTATTACAGGGCATGGCAATCACGATACCTTTCATTTTTGCTAGAATCTATACAAAGGCTGGTGTTATGTTTTTGATACTGTGACCGCACACCGCAAAAAAGTTAGGCCCCCATTTGGTAACCTTAATATTCATCTATATTGCCAGTTGCCTCATTTTCATCCACTACACAACAAGCGCGACCTGCTCTCCGGCACCCCGCCATATACGGCGGCGCATGGACCTCAAACATGATGTATAGGGACCGGCGGTGTCACCAGGTACCGTCAGCACTTACCCCCATAGCAGACGATGCGCAGTCGCTTACGCTGTTTACACCATAGTTTCCTATAAATACACTAGATGCAACTCTGGCGCTAGTGTCTATGGGAGCTGCAACCCACAGTGCTTCAGCCAGCATGGGAATGGTGGGTAGTACACAAATTTGCCTATTCTTGCCTAGTCTTCGTTCTTTTGGCTCCGTGTGGCCTGAATCCGCTTTGCTGCAATGCGAAGTTCAGCAAAGGTTTAGCAGTTACGCTTCACCACCTTGACTTTTTTAGGCTCACGAATTCAAATGGGCTCACGAAGTTCACAACGGTCCATTCTTTTATCCGAAAGAGAACCAAAACGCAACAATAAACAAAGCCACGAGTGCGTTCGAAGCCGGAAGCACGAAGACTAGGCAAATTTGTGTACTACCCATCATTCCCATGGTGGCTCAACGATCGCAGCGCCAGAGTCCCCTCTAGTTAATTTTAGGAAACTCTATGGTTTACACTGAGCGCATGGCATTCTTGGCGTACTAGTGCGCGCGTTATCTTTTGCTTTACGAGTTTGTAACACGGAGACAGACTAATTCAAGTCTCGAAGCAACACTCCGGTCATGATAAGCACCCTTCGTAGTGGAGGGCTCCCGATTGATGTTCACCACCTGATCGAAAATCAAAGCGCGGGAGCGCTTTTGCATTTCGCGTTCGTCTAAAGGCGGCAGCGGCAACGCGTAGGCAGCAAAAGCAAACAAAAGTTATGACAGTTCACAGCAGTGGTGTCAAACGGGAGGGACGTGTAAAGCTGAGTGGTGTGCCTTGTTTGTCTCCATTGTTTCCTTTCTCTCTTTCTTGCTATTTTACCCTTTACCGTTTTTTGTCTTTTTTTTTTTGCCTTTGTTTATCTCTATGTCTTCCTCTCGCTACCTCTTTCTATTTCTTCCTGTTTCTATGTTTTTTTTCATCCCTCTCCTTTTCTCTCTCTATTTCTCGTTTCCTCTTTTTTCTCCCTCGCCCTCTTTTCTTTCCTTATCTCTCTTTCATTCTCTTTCTGTCGTGCTCTCTCTCTTTATTGTATCATCTTTGCTGTGGCTACTTCTTTCTGTCTTTTTTTATTTTTATGTCTTTCTTCCCTTTCTTTCCCTCTCTTTCTCTGTCTTTCTCTGTACTCGTCTCGCCGATCAGACTTATTGAATCCCAAGCCGGACAAGTTGGCGCACGTGTTCTGGAAGCGAAGCAAAAGGTTAAGAAGAGGATGATGAGGAAGGAGGGGACGAAGAGAGCGTGTGCTGTCAGCTCTGCATGACATGACGAAAAGCTTCACAGTCCCGCTGTAATATACAAAGATTGGACTTGGCAATGGGGCCCTTGAATTTCTTACTTCATTTCGTATAACGGCGCCCCACATCAGCTGTACAAAATTAATTCGAGTTTGCGAATTCAGCGGCTGAGAGTAGATCTTGAAACTCGAGTTTCTGAAGAACAAATATTTATGCTCGAACTACGCGGCCACCCGTCTATGTTTATGACATCTCCATTGTCGCTGCAAAACTCGTGTAACGATATTCCAGTTGACCACCACCCGCTGACCTTGCAGAAAATAACTTATGAGTATACCATTGCAGAAAATGGTATTATGCTGCTGCCGACACTCGACGTTGCTGCTGACTCTGTAATCACTGATGACACGCAATCACTTCACAAAGGCAAGCGCCAATCGAACGTACCGGACAAGCAGAGAATGCGTTGGCGGCAACCGAGCGCGATGCAGGAAGATGACGCGATTATGGTAAGTTCTGGCGCCGCGGCGTGCAGTGGCAGTTTGGAGAACTAAAAAAAAAAAAAACTGAACGAGCAAAACTTAATCTGGTTACAGGGGGGAGCGATGTCACGAGCGGGTTGGAAGATTTTAGAGGAGGTCGTGGGAACAAGTCACCCTGAGTAGCTAATTCTAAAGTAATACGACCGTACACATAGTTTGTGAATACCTTTTGCTGTGCTTTTAACACAATAGTGTTTTATGCCGGGGTCCACCAAGATTTCAGTGACGTATTTTCTACACAGAAATAACGTTGAAAACGTGTGCACGATCAGATGACAAAGAAAAAAAATTCCGTCAATGGGAGTCGAACCCACGACCTCTCGGTCCGCGACAACAGATGCCGGGCATGCTATGCATAATTTCTAGAGGCTTTACAACCGCCCCTTTTATGTCGCGCACTTTAACACAATGCGTTGGCGGGTTAGTTGGTGCGAATCCATAGTGATTATTTTTCAGCACTGAACGACACCACAAGAAAGACGAGAAGACGTCTTTCTTGTGGTGTCGTTGTGGTTTCTCGTGGTGTGATGGTGTGGTGTCGTTGTGGTGTCGTTAGGCCTAGGGACGTTCCAAATGGCGAGCGGTCTGAAAAACTAGGCAAAGTTATCCGTAATACTTGGCCGTCGAAGCTACCTGATGGCAAGCGAAGCCGCTTTGCACAATCTTTAGCTACTAAAGAAGTGGATCCGTCCTCACCAACGCTAGATTCAGTTCGAAGCGGGCGTCCAAAACCGCCGCCATGTTTTAGGTGCACTACGTAGACCACACAAACACGGTACCGCTAAATCTGAAAAATAATGTGCGTACGATACACGCTACGCGTTTTTTAGCCTACTGCGCATGCGCATTTCGATTCCGCTATTCCGTAAACCCGCTATCCTGCTAAGCCCGCTATCCCGCTAAGCCCGCTATACTACAACTCTCTTATATCAATGTACAGTAAACGTTCAACTACCTCTGTAAGGAAATGGTTTACTTTCGTTTTATACCGATTCCTTTGACGGAGGGCTCAACCATGTTTTTAAACATATTGCTATACTACACCACGCAGAAGGTCAATAAACAATTCTCCTGGCTCTTTTGTTCTAATTTATATAATGCGATTGGCTGAATATTGTAATGTTTTGCCTCGGCATGTTATATCATTGTTTTGTTTTAGAGCAGAGAATTGCATTTATCCGCTTATTCCTCTTGGTCTTCCTGTATATTCATTGCTGCATATAATAATCACAATTTTGTGTAGTAAATGTTCATTGGCCTCTTTTATGTATTTCTATTCGTGTTTATTTCCAATGAACTAACCTCTCCTGCTTGCGTCCTAATAATGTCGGGATTATTTCTTTCTAAAATACGGGGCGTGCAAACACGGATACAAGAAGGAAGTCACCACACCACAAACGACTACTAACAACTGAAGATGCGCACTGCGACGGGAAAGAAAGAAGGCACGAAAACTTATCTGAGCATGCCCATTCAACATGCGAACCTATCAATCTGGCACGCGTGGGGTCTACGGAAAAATAACTATTAAGGTATTTGATTTCATCTTTATGCAAGTTAATCGACGATTGGCTCACGCGTGCGCTACCGCTATGATCTATATGCTATGCCGAATCATCAGACGCATTTTTTTCATTCCTATGCTGGTATAAAACTGCGAATTTCGGCGTGCACTTACAATCTCGACAATATACAGAAAGAATAGAAAGTCAGCCTCCGGTTAGCGATCTCTTATGTTCCAATATTTTTCGGTTATTGCAACGGCCCGTCTCTCCTACGTAGACGGATTATTCGCTCGTAAATAAACACATGAATGGATGACAATAAATAAATAAATAAACCATAAATAATTTTTAAAGGATACACTCTATTAGGTGGAATGGCAGAATTCAATTCGTTTTTTCGATGAGGCCATCGCCGCTTTGAGATATGCATGAAGCGGTCATTGATAATTATTTTGCGGAGTGACGAAAATCGACTAATTTTACTGTGTAAACAAAGCTTGAAGCGCTGAAGAGCGCAAGTGCTAAAGCTGGGGAGAAAATCAGATTGACGGGAATGTTTGCGGCAGTGATTTCAGTGGTGTTAATCTTCTGGGTTAGTTCATTCTCGTGCTCCGACCGTATTATCATGACGAGCATACAGTTTTTAACTTATCATGAAATTACTTAGAGGGAAATGCGGCGCCAGCATTTGTGCAAGTTTCCTATTGGGCACTGTGCCATGATGTGAAGGACAGGATATGTGTTTACGAGGCTTGGTTGGTCAGTGCTGAAATGTCGTCTGTGATACAACACTAACTCGCCCAACAGGACGTTTTATTGACCATCTTCTTGTTTTGATGCTCTGCCAGGTACGACACTGACCGAAAAAACGAGAAACTCAGGGTGAGGCAGTGCTTGGCCTACGCGTGTGGACACGTCTTCACGTACGAAGTTGCGCTAAAACAAAATCTTCCTAAAGGAATTTCATTCACCCGTACACCATCTCACAGTAGGCCTCGCTCACCGGGAGGGTTTAACTAAACAACGAAAAGATGAAGGATGGCAAACTCTCCCAGATTGGACGCTGACCTTGGTGTCTGTCTTCCAACATCAGTGGTTGGGTGGTGCATTTTACGTATCATTATAATGCACACCGAGAGCAGTTCTCATGAGAGCTGCTCTCGGTGTTTGTTCAGCTATGCATAGCTGAACAAACATCTTGTTCTTTGAGATCTGTGATATGGTGACATTAGTACGCGCTCGCGCATCGAGGCACGCTAATGTTTGAAGGAGAGCGCCAGCGCGGCTTGGACAGAAGCATTCGCGATATGGGGGATGAGAAGGAACGAAGCGCAGAGCAGAATAGAACCGCGAACCCCGCGAACGGGTGTTGTGGCTATTCCTGCTTAGAAATGCTAAACTCAAGAGAAGCCGTTGTGACAGATCACGGAATGCTTCTAGCTAGATGTGTCTTCAAAGCGCTAATAAGGCTGCAATAGGGGCTTGTTGGGACGTCATGTTTTGATGCGGTGCCAGGTATGACACGGACCGAAAAGTGTTATTTTTAGTTCTATTTATCTGTATTTATATTTATATTAGAAAAATGTCAGTCTTTATTTTTTATCTCCTGTTTCATCACTCCATTTCCCCCCTTTTCGTGTTCCTTTGTTTCTCGTAGAAAAGTCTGCCCATGCTCGAAATAAAGTTTGTGCATCACCCTGAGTTGTTTCCCGTTTTTTTTCTCGACAACTCGAAGCACAACGAATTTTTCGGCAACTAAGAAGCTTTTCTTTCTGCGAAATCCGTATGTATTTCCTTGTGGCTTCGTGCTACAAACGGGTGGTTGTCTATTTTCCCTTTCTTAACCCTTCCGCCACCTTGCGGGATTCCGCAGAACTCATTTGCATTACTTGTATCCATGTGCTTCGAGTTGTCGATGAATTCGCCCTCGCGCTGCCAATGGCTAGCTTCCTGGTTAGCTCAATTGGTAGAGCGACCGCCCCGGACAGGCGTTGGTCCCGGGTTTGAACCCCGGACCAGGACGAATTTTTCGGCAACTAAGAAGCTTTTCTTTCTGAGAAATCTGTATGGATTCCCTTGTGGCTTCGTGCTACAAACGGCTGGTTGTCTATTTTCTCTTTCTTAACCCTTCCGCCACCTTGCGGGGATTCCGCAGAACTCATTTGCATTAAAAGAAAGGTATACTGAGAAGAGAAGGGAAGAAAACAGTGCACAGGGCGATCTATATAGCACTCGCCCGGTGCTTAGCGCTCGCCCTGTGCACTGTGTTCTTCCCTTCTCTGCTCAGTACACCTTTCTTTTCTACTTTTGCGCTAAAAAATGTTGTCCGTCAAGAAGATGGTCGAAGCACCCTGGCTCTTCCTGAGCGACGCCACTTCGAATACAACACGTTCCTGAATTCCAATGCATACAAGAGCGTTCCAGCGCAAGTTTTCTGTCTAGGTTATTGTAAGATACTTTATGATGGTATGCGCAACTCACACACCCTCAAAGCGAAATATATTGACTGCTTGTATGGACGCGCTCTCACTCTGGGTGCCCTCAGTGGGTGTGGCAGTTACACTGCGGTGCTTAGGCTTCGCCGGCAGAACTGGTCAGATTTCTACCATCCGCAGGAATAAGCCAGCGCTCCCTTTTCTGACATATGTAAGTGGCAATAAGCTGCTTGCGGGAATAAATTCAGTACTCTTATTTATCCCAACCACTTGTTTCCGCGAATTTAAAAATTAATTATCTCAAAGGGGCCCTGCAACGCTTTTCCAAGGATACATGAAATGGCTTCATTAAAGAAGTTTGTTACCGCGCGAATCTACCACCGAATTTTTTTTTTAAATTTCGTCATGTACAAGCGGAGAGACAGATTGGTAGCACGCTGTAATCGCTTTCTCACTTTTCTCGCCTCGGCGAGCGCCCTGAGAGCTAAGCAGGGAGGGTTGGCAAGGGGGTAAGAAATTAGGTCTTGCGCGCGCCATGACGGGGAGAACTTTTGTAGTTTTCTTGTTTGTTTGTTTGTTTGAACGCGCGACTTACTCTTAGCGTAATCGCGAGCGCGGGCGCGGGCACGTGGCGGCCTCTCAGGGCGGCCTCGGTAAATATGCAGCTCACGTAGCTAAAATCAGCCAATGGCCGCGAATTTGGGAATATGCGCACGGTCATTTGGGTATATGGCATCATTCGTAGAAAGAACAAACGTCCTCTAGATGATTTTGAAAATTAATTGTAAATTACTGGTCACGTGCGGCGCGATAATATTTGGCCCGCATGTTTTCAGGAGCCTCGACTACTGATCGGCAGCGTTTTCTGACTAGGCTGAAAGTGTGTCGCATTGCCCCTTTAAGTTCTCTAACCGCCCTCGTTGTCTCTAGTCTTCTTAAGGTGTATGCAGCCACAGCAAAAATACTTACGAAGGTAGTGAGCAAATACCATGCCTTACTTTTGCGGATTTCCGGAAACATTTCTTAAAAAAGCCCGTATTGCTATGCGTTGTATAACATTAGAAATTTGTTGTGTTCCTACTTGAAAGAACGGAACAGCATTAAAGCTTCAGTATGGAACTGGCGTCCATCTTAATCTGCTTTAATTTTTAACTTCATTCCTCTCTTCTTTCATGACCTCGCTCTCCTGCTTCTTCATCTTCTATCCAAAGGCTCGCACCGCTTCACCCTTCCCGGTTTCTTTTAATTACCACTCCTGGGGTAATACTTGAAGACATTTCCAATTGAAGCGCATTCAACTGATCCACGTTCACAAGTGTACCAAACAGTCTTCAAAATTCCGTTCTGGGTGGCTGTCTTTGTCACAAAGTAAGGGCCATAAAATTTGGCACTGGAATCTCTTATTCCTTTCCTCACTAGTACGAGGTCGGTGACTTGAATGGCTGGTATGTGTGATCGATGTCTCTTGCCAAAATTTTTTTCATTCGTTTTCGGTACCTCTCCTCCTGTGATTTTTGTTGCCTCTCCTCGACGATCTTGAGATTCTCCAAGAGTCCCAACTCACGGTCTGCCTGCAGAATAGGGGTTTCTCCTGAAGAAGCGTACTGTGGACTGCACCCCAAGCCACTTGTGTAGGATCAATTATGATGCTTTACGGCTGCTTCTAAGGAGCATTTCCATCCACCAGGAAAACTATCGTACATCTTGATGTACTGTTTCACGTCACGTATGGCACGTTCTGCAAGGCCATTCGCTGCGGGATGGTACGGTGTACAGAACTTGATTAGTATAGTGTGATCTTAATTGGGCCCGTCTTGCTAGCTTTTCACTCTTGAAAGCGGGGCCATTATCACATACAATTGTCCGCGTAGTCCTAAACATGTCTCTTTCGAGGAGGGTTATGACGCTATTGGCATCTTCCTTTCCCGCTCGTGCCGCGACCGTCCTGGTGCATTCATCTATGGCCAGAAGGAAAGCTTGCGTTTTTCTGACTCCTTCCCGTTTCTTGTTTAGTTCGGCGAAATCCAGGTGTACTACTTCAAAAAGGCACGTTTCAGTGGCAAGGTAGTATCATGGCGTCCATAGGCTGTTTATATTTGACTTTGTGTACTTGACACACGTGGCATGAACGAACGTACTGACTGACGTCTTTCTTCATGTGAGGCCACGTAAATCTCTTGACCAACTTGTTGTAGGTGCGCCAAAATCCATCGTGTCCTCCAGATTCTGGGCTATCGTCGTACAAATAAAGCACTCTGGCAACAAGTGTTGGTGGGACTTGATACCGACCTTCAGTAAAAACCAGTTGTTCGGAGCCTTCCCAAAGCTTCACCTCATTGATTTCTTCTGACTGTTCGGCGTTGTTTTGTACCATCAACCTTGACAGGGCATCTGCATCGGTTAAAAGCGGTCCTGGTCGGTGCGAGATGGTAAAGTCAAATTGCTGCAAGAAATTCACCCATCTGGCGATACGTCCTTTAGTTTGGGTCATATTCAAGAGATGAGTGAGGGCCTGGTGATCGGTGAACAAAGTGAACTTCGTACCTTCCAGATACGTACGGAAGTACCTAACGACCTTCAGAACAGCCAGTGCTTCTTTTTCAGTAGTAGTGTAGTTAATTTCAGATGCCTTGAAGGTGTAACTGTAGTAACCTACTACGTGTCGCTTTTCTCGGCCGGATGCTTTAATACATTTTTGGTACAGGACTGCACCGGTCCCATAATGTGAGGCGTCAGTGTTCAATTCAAAGGGTAAGGTGAAGTCTGGTATGCGTAGAACAGGGTCAGCAGAAATTCTGCGCACCAAGTCACGGTAGGCTCTCTCACATTCATCACTCCATTCAAAGAGAACTTCTTTCTGCGTTAAGCGCGTGAGGCATCTAGTTTTGACAGCAAAGTCCTTTATGAAAGATCGAAAATGTCCTGCCAATCCCAAGAACACACGCAGGGAGTGGACGTCATATGGTTTCTTCAACTGCGAGATCTTCTCGACGGACTCTTGCTTCGTGCTTTTGGTGTTCCCACAAAGACTCTTTCAAGAAACAAAACTTTCTGTTGAATGAATGCACTTTTCTTAAAATTAACCTTGAGATGTGCCAAGTTCAAGGCATTTAACACCTGAGACAGATAGTCCTGATGCTCAGCCTCTGTTTTGGAGAAGACTATAATGTCGTCTATATACACATTGCAAAAAACACCAAGGAAGGGCTTTAGGACGTCGTTTATGATCTTCTGGAACCACGCTGGCGAGTTTTTCCAACCGAAAGGAAGCCGGTTGTACTCGTAGAGATCGAATGGCGTGATAAAAACGGTGTACATTTTTGTTTCCTCGGTTAATGGAATCTGCCAGAAACCTTTGCACAAATAGATGCGGGAAAAATGTCGGCAACCACCTGTCTCATCTATAATTGTGTCGATCTTCGGCATGGGAAATGGTATGAGTTCCGTCTGACGATTGAGAACCCTGTAGTCGGTGCACAATCTGAAGGTCCGTCTCCCTTGGGTGCGATCGTTATGGGAGAAGCGAAGGGTGATACCGATGGTCGTATGATATTGGCATCTAGCATCTCCTGCAGCTCCTTCTTTAGCCACATCTTTCGCTCTCTTCACATATTGTAAGGGGATTTTCGGATGACGGTCTCGTCAGCAAGTTTGAAAGGAACCTGGTGAGACTTCATCGCCTGAGGATAGCTTCCTATGCACACCAGCTCAGGGTAGGCCGTTTCGATATCCTCCGCGCACTTGACAACTCGTAGGTTATCTTGTCTACTCTCATTTGTCTCGTTCCTTAACACTCCTTCAACTAGAACCACATCGTCCCAGTATACGTTGATCTTTAGTTTCTTTATATCTGGTCTTGACAGCAAAAAGGCGTACGTCACACCCTCTATCGCCAACACTTCACTCTCTGTTTTATGACCCTGTAATTCGACGTTTACAGATGCCCACTGATCATGCAACGTCACTTTTCCATCGTAGGAAAAGTGATGTACCCGTAGGACTATTCGACTGCGCAAGTGACTTGCATCCACCAGCTTGGCGTTTATTATAGACACGGAAGCACCGCTGTCTACTAGAGCCATCATATGTTTGTGTCCTACTTTGACGGGGATGTGAAGTAGGCTAGAGCAATTTAAATAAACAGTCTCACTTGGAGTCATCGGGGGGGGACTGATCACCCTCGTTCACTAGTTTTTTTTGTCGTCGAATCCTCCTGAGTGTCAGTGTCAATGTCATTCACTCGACCTCTTGGAACGCGCCAAGTCATGTTAGTCGTGCTACTTGCCAGGTGGCTCGGTTCTCGCTGACCACGGCTTAACCAGTCTGCTTTACTCCGACTGAAAAAGCTGTTTGAGTGATTTTCAGAAGCAGATGTTATGTTCTGAAGACACTCCAGGAGCCCATCCAGAGTTCTGGGTGAATGTATTTGCACTTGCTTCAGCACTTCAGTGTGTAATCCATGGATTATTAGGGCTACTACGGCCGAAGAAGGAAGCATAGGCTCAGCCAGTTTTAAAAGACGGCGTTTCTCAAAGAAATACTCGACAAGGGAGCTTTGCTCGGCTTTGAAATTGAGCGCAGTGTTCCATCTTTGTACTGGATTTCTTCGGAATGTAGTCAAAAATTTTTGCTTCCACTGGCTCCAAGAGTCGTCACGGTCTTCCATAATGCGTACCTCATACCACTTTCACGCAACGCCTCTCAAGTAACCGCGCATGCTGGTAATTTTATCCTCATCAGAGAGCCATTTGTTTTTCCCAGCGGCATATTCGTAGAACTCAAGCCAACTTTCTGTACTTGAAGACACACCGTCGAAGGCATCGGGTTCTACAAACTTAGTTACCGGTTTCTCAGCATTTAGAAAGCTTATAACCGATGTCACTATTTGGTTTTGTTGAACAATCCGTTCCTGCTGCAGCTGAAGAGCTTTCAAAACAAGGCTCACCTCTTCCGACGAAGACCGCGATCCTGAGCCTTTCCGACGCATCGGTTGAAGAACTAGGTCGTTGAAGGTTTCCAGAAGCAAGTTCACTTTCACCGAACCTTTCCGTCGTGGTTCAGTAGTGTCCACGGCTGCCTTTTCCACAACCAGATTCACGAGTTCTTCCTACTTCAAAGAACGGAACAGCATTAAAGCTTCAGTATGGAACTGGCGTCCATCTTGGTTGGTTGGTTGGTTGGCTGGTTGGTTCCTTTGAGTGTTGGCGCAACCCACCTCGGGGGATAGGCCATGAATCTGCTTTAATTTTTTACTTCATCCCTCTCTTCTTTCCTACCCCGGCTCTCCTGCTTCTTCATCTTCTATCCAAAGGCTCGTACCGCTTCAAAATTTACCTGTGCTCTGGCTCTTAAAACCAGTCAAAGTTACGAACGTGGCATGTTTGCTCAAGATCCTTCTATTCTATAAAGTTATTCAAACTGCGTTTTTTGAGGCTGAGTGATATTAACGAGAGCTATGGCGTGTGACAAGGGATCAGTAAAAGGAGAAACCAATAGCCACTCTTTATCTATTGCGCCAAACCTTATGTACGGCGATTTAAGCTTTTGGTTGTACCACCACTTGGTTCTTAGAAAGCAGCGCCTGTCAGGGTGGGGTTCTTCGGCTCTCGGAAAAGATGTTATACCATAAAGAGCCTGCGTTCGGACTCCTCACATGTGCGGAGTTTTATGGTGTCGTAGCTCAATTTATGAAAAGCGGATGTATTAACGTGTGCCTTAATACGATGAGCACCGTGCTTTTATGCATGATCGAAAGGGAAAAAATATGCACGAGCTTGAGATTCATTAAGATGTCAGACATTCATTCGTTGTGATATGACTGAGCACGTTGTCTTGCCTTCCTATCAGTTTTGCTTACTTTTTCGTTTCCCGCCTGTAATACTGAGCGTATTCAACCACACCTCACACACGACCTCTTTCACTGAAGTCGATTGGCACTAACACCAACGGCTTGAGTGTTATGTAGAATGTATTCCATAAATTGCATTACGAATGTACTTACCTCTATATATTTTACCACCGAGTTCAGGCACAGGAACTTCCGTAACCAACAGGGCACAACCATCCTTATCCTCAGGTCATTAACTTGCTGATCCAAGGTTTTGCGTCGGGATATACTTGTGCTAGCGTAAGTGATTCAAATCATGACGTTAGTACTCTGCACAGCTTACAATAAAGTTAACAACCACAGTAAGTTACATAGCTTTCCTATTTAGTCTATAGTTTTGTAAAAGAAGAATAAGCCATCGCCCACATTTAATGTCTGTTTCTTGACTTGAGCCATCTTTTATGTAATGATTGCTGGTCTATTTTTCTTTGGGAAAAAGAGGGAGAAAAAAATTGCTTGGGCTCGACGTACTTTGGCGATTGAAAGAAACGAGAACAGCGCAGCTCCTATTCTCTGCTTTTTCGCATTTTTTTTTCATGTAGGTGTAGCCTGGAGTGCAATAAAAAGCGAAAGAATCATTCATGATAGAATTAATAACCACTCTAGCATATTTTCATTGCCATCAGGGTCAGAGCGTGATAAGTATCCGCGCATCTCCACGAAGTGAATCATGACGAGTGGGCGAAGCTCTGGGTATCGTATCGGTGAGTAACCGTACGTTACCCGACCGTTGCCCCATATAATGTAAATTAAGTGACATAAAGTGTGTATAGAAAAGTAAATTTATTTCGCCTTCCAGTCATCATAGGCGATTTAAGGAGGATTTAGAAAATTGCTGGAGTGGAGCATATGCCTCGAAAGCGAATCCAACAACCCGCCATTTTACTGGTGCAAAGATACCATTTTGATATGGGTAATTTTTTGGGGCGTATAGTGCTCTACGTGTGCCTTTGTGTTGCAGGTTTCCTTGAGATGCCTCAACATCTAGGCACATTTTAGTAGAGACCAACTCATCAATACTCTTCTCGATAGGTTTATTTCTCGGGGAACAGCGATCTCTTACCTTATAATTAGCCTATGTCTACGTTGAAGTCTACTGTAAAACCTTTTCTTGTGTCTCACATGGTTCTATACCGTGACCACAACAGAAGACAAGGCTAGGTCCTATAGATCTTCGCCCCTAAAACAGCGCGCAGCGCAGCTTGCGCATCTTCAAGTCTCCCTTGTACCTCCTGAATCGCTGTGTCATGGCAATATTGTAGTGAACACATATTTTTCACAGATTGCAACAATGGGCGTACTGTAACTATAATGCCCCTGGGAAAGGGGACTTTTAAGGCAATAAATTGAAGATCACTAAACGGAACAAATCTTGGATAAGAGTTAATATTGTTGAAAATGTCATTCCGTATTAA
This sequence comes from Rhipicephalus appendiculatus, assembly GCA_030522465.1. NCBI lineage: Eukaryota > Metazoa > Arthropoda > Arachnida > Ixodida > Ixodidae > Rhipicephalus > Rhipicephalus appendiculatus. The sequence goes on from JALIZH010026714.1 coordinate 59,411, forward strand.
CTCCCCCAAATGATGAGCATGTCCGGTTCATAAAAAGATATTTGCGTCGCAAGAAATACTACTGCTGAAAATATCCGACAGCGAAGATGAGTGCGCTGAATGAGGCAGTGAGCGCAAAATCGTGGGAGCGAACAAAATATACAAATATTTCACTGATTTATTCACTCTCCTAGTGGCAGCAATATTATAAATGCAAACGTGGCTTTACCACTAGACGCGAATTTAGGCTTCTTTCAGTTGCATTATAACAACCTGTTCAAACTACTAAAAAAAAAAACTTAAACAATGTTTTCTCCAATCTATTTCGAAAAAAAAATATGACATGGAATGAAAGTGCACTAGAGATTAGGTACGAATATTCGCAGCAATTTTATGGTATTGGATCGCTTGCTGAAGAAACACACATGGTATGCATTCGCCGATGAATGACTCGAAGGTTACAGCCATCCAGTGTGGCTATTTTACAGGACACATTATATTAGGCAAACTCCACTATTTAATTACCTTTTTGTGTGGAGCAGAAGCCGGAGAGACGCACAAATCGAACGCTGAAATATATTTTGAACACTTTCCAACGCAATCTTAAAACTTGTCTGATACCAAAGATTACGGAGTCTTTGTAGAAATAAATTTAAAGGAGACGCTGCCACTCCGACACACAGTCGCGTCTTTTCGCGGTACAGCCACGGCTGCGCTGGGTCAAGCAATACCACCGTAACTGAGGCGAGCAAGTGGGAAGGCAACGTTTTCGTACGTTCGAGGCGCTAACTACGAAATGGGGGGGGGGAAGGGGAGGGGCTATCATGGGGGGCTATTTTGTACGCGTACAATGAAAGAACAGAACGAACCCTCACCAGAGGACGAGAGGCAGCCGGCCGGGTTTGGTCGAGGCTCGCCTGACAGTCAGACGTGAAAATAGCGACCGGAAACGGCACGGCTGTCAATCATTTTGGCGCAGGACGAGCACAGAACAGACGAGACCACCCTTCTCTCTGATAGAACGGGTAAAAGTGGTTTCCGGACGACTTGGATCGTATTGAAACGTGAGTGCGGGGGGCCGGAGGAATCGAATTAGCCTATATTGTGTCTGGCTTACTTCAGACCCACGGCAATAGTTCGCGATATAGTGTACTAGAATAAATTACTCTAGTGCACTATACTTCGTGAAAATTGTAACCAGCCCCCCCACCACCGAACGACTCGTGAAATTGCGACACCGCGTAGCGTCAGCTCTAGATATTAACACAAATAAATGGTTGTCCTTGCGCTCTTCAATATAAAGCTTTTAATATTCTCATCTGTCACATTTATTCCTTCATGCTTATTCTTTCGTGGCTCGAAGCAATGCCGCCGCAGCATCCCTGTGCTCGTGTGGCACATATTGCCACGTGCGTTTTGCATTATACTTGTGCTGTATTCGGTTTACGCCCACAAAGTCTGTAAGCAATGCTCAGCGCTAACCGCGCCTTATTTTTCTAGAAGCTTCGCGTTTATTGTAGATCGTTGTGTTAAGATTGCGCGCAAGACGAACACGAGCTTATTCCAGAGGCTTTCGCGACAACCAGTGATACGGACTGGAATATTCGATGACAGAGTTTAAATGCCGACGCGCTTCACCGCTTGTCAGTTGATCGACGGCCGACGCTCCGTTCGCCGCTATCGGTGCCAGTGTATTGCTGTAATCTGACTTTCAGTTTGCCGGCCATAGGTTCGGCCTAATAAACAGTTTCGTCTTGAACATACCGACTACTGCTTGGGTCAACGTCACGACCACGTGACAATATTAAAGGCAGCGTATGCAGCAGAGTTTCAGTGACGACGGCCGGTAATGTAGGCGCCCTACGTTGGTAGCCCGCATAGCGTCACGAACGGAGACGCAGGCCATCTAAAGGTAGTGCGTCTCCTAGAGAGCCAGCGTGACAGCCAACGTAAGGATCCTGAGTATAGTGAACTAGAATATTTTATCTCGTTCACTATAATTATGAGAGTATGCAAGACGCCGCCCCACGGAATCTGAGCTCAACTGAACGAACAATTACCTCATCTTACTTCCGTCTTGAGGCACCACCTTTAAAGGTACTCTCCCCTGCGAATCCAAAGTAGACGCGAAAGGCTAGCCGACGGGGGGAGAATAGGAAAGGGCTAGAGGGAAAGGGTGGTGAACGGTTGGATCGGGCGCATTTGGCGAACGCGAGGCATTGAAAAAAAAAAATAGAGGAGATGCTGGGCTAGGCGGCATTGCATGTACACCCTCTCTTCATCCGTGCGAGCGCACACACCGCTACTTGTGGTGCATTCAGACGACTGGCCCGAATCCGAATTTGTCATGGACGCGTACGGCGAATCAGCGGAGGATCCGCCTGCAGGCGCATCCATATGACGGACAGTGTCCTAGGGGAATAACAGCCGGGTTACTCTCGACCGCAGCCTATACGCTCACCTGCGCCCGCTGCCAGCACCCAGCATACCGGTTTGAGGGTATTCGGACAACATGAAGGCCGACAGAACGCGAAGCTTGTCGAGGGTCGAGTATTGTCGATGGAGTGCAATTTGTTTCGGTGAAAACGGTGTTGTTGGTAGGAATAGCTGGAATGGGAAGCAGAACCGTCCGCACAGGGAGCTGCTGAACACTGACATTGCTGCTGTCACGAGCGGGGCCCCGCACCCGAATGAAGGATACAGTGATGCGCCTGCCGATACCGGCATTTTTTTTCTTTGCGGATAACAGGTACCAACAGTGCACATTGCATTGCTGTACATCATGTTTCTTTCTCTTGGCTCGCATCATGGCCTTAAAATCAATGGTCAAACATGGGCCGTGTCCTTGAAACTACCGCTTCCGGCGACAGTGCCACTTTGCCTGCCGCAAAATCCTGCGTGTGCAACGATTAAAGCGACAACTTACCCGCTACTCTCCAACCTTCCAATCAGCGCCCATTGAAAGTGATAGATATCTCTAAGGTGATCGTCTAGAATACGCCCCAGAAATAAACTCACCTAAGCGTCAGCAGAGCTGAAATCAACAGCAAGGACAGCCGTGCGGCAGTGTACTGGCTTCCAGCTGGTTTGTCCGCTCAAGCTGCGGCGTTCCACCGCCAAAATCCCTATGTGAAAAACAGGTTGGGCTCGTACGTCCGCCGAACCACGCGGACGAGTCGCGGACGAGGAGAATCGCTGATGTGAGGTCACGTGACGCGCCGTCCGCGCCTCCAAATTCGGACTCGGTTCGTCGTCTGAATGCACCGTAGCATGGTGTTGGCGTACAACGACGCTCCTCGCCTTTTCCGCTTCCGAGCAAGCTTCTCTCTTGCCACGTCCGAAAGCCACTTGGCCCAGCGAGGATCCTCCGGTATCACGTGGGGTAGCGTGATGAATAGACTTTCAGTAACATGGATAGCCCCTAATAGCTACGCAGCGCAAAGGAGTCCGGATCAAAATGCTCGGCGTCGACGTTTAACGTAGCTGCAACTACATGAGTTTCCCTTTCACGTTTTGAATTATTTCTATGTAAGAGGAACAAGGCGTAACTTTTTGTTGTTATTTGGAAAGCGCTGTTACCAACGAACACGTTCGTTGGTAACACCACCTAGCGATTACTTCAAAAGGGTCATTGATTACGATGCGGCCTGTTCAGAATTAAATTTAGGGAAATATAGGACACTCCCCACAATATCCTGTATTTACGTTTGTCTTAGCAGAGAAGACATCATAAATAAGGAATGGAAACAAGCGGAAGGACAGGGAGGTTAGCCAGTTCTTGGACCGGCTGGCTACCCTGTCATCATAAATAATGTGAAGCCTTAGAACTATCGGGCAAATGAAGGCAAGCAAATCTTGGCGTGTGTGCCTGACGTACTACTTTTCTTCCTTCCTTTCTTTTTTCTTTCTTTCCTTCCTTCTTTCTTTCTTTTTTTCGTTCTTTCTTTCTTTCTTTCTTTAGTTCTTTCTGTTTTTTTATATCGCATTGATCAATGCTGCCACCTATTTCAATGCATTGATCAATGCTGCCACCTATTTCAGCAGCGCAACACCTCAGTTGCTACAGCAAGCATCAATGGTAATGCGTTCATATACAGGCAAAAATAAAATTTAACAACGTGAAATGACAAGGCACCTCGACAAAAGATTACTTGCGTGCCGCGCACCGCTGCGCAGCGCTGTGTCGTTTGTGAGAAAGCGCCCCTGCTTGTTCCGAATTAGCTTGTTTTGGTGCGCTTGAGTTGCGGGTTACATGAAGTTTGTACTTCGGCGCCCTACCCTCTCCCGGCTATGGCGGTGGAGCGACAATGTCAGCTCCTCTTTGCTTCGAGATCCACCGCGGCACAGCTAGCGGGTCTCCACATAGCCGCTGACGACCTGGCGGAGGACCCTCCTGAGCAAGCAGTGGTACTGCTCTGCAACTAGAAGCCAGTGCTCAAGAGCCTCGTGAACAACCGACGATCGAGGCTTACGGGGGTCATTGCTGACATCTAACTTTTGCACATTGAGAACCGCGGGACTTTGTACTTTCAGTAGATGCCGGCAGCAGTGGGAATCGCTGGTATCGAGCAAGTAAACACCCTCGCCACAACCATCCATCACCTGGTGTACCCCTCATACGAGCAGTTGCTGCGTCTGATATTTTTAAAAGCAGCGCTTGAAACAACTGCTCATAACCGTATACGCTCAGATGTCAGAGTGGCCAACGTCAAGGGTCCCAAGCCTCTTCCAGAGGGTTGAAATTACTAAGCGGGAGCGCGCAGTGCTCCTTCGCCATGCACGGGCTGTGTGTGGACAGCGGTGCGCCAGTACGCCAAGGGACGCTCCTCCTCGCCGACCAGCGAACGTTGCGGTGACCCCGAGTGCCTTTTAACACCTTTTTGTGTCCCGGCCGAGTGTTGGCACAGGAGCGCTCAACGCACACCCCTGTCCTGCAAACAACAGGGCCTCCCTGCTACGACCACAAACGACCTACTGTTCTCTTCACCTCCCAACATCCCGGTTCTCTGCTGCCTCTTTGTGTTTGTGGAGGTGACCAGGTTCAACGCTTCCCATCGTGAATTCACTGAACCGTGAATTGACTGAAATATGGCTGCCTCAGGCACACTTATTGTAATTGGCTGAATATCCGTCGCACCTACTAAAGATGTTTTCTCAGGATCTTTTCTATCAATAAATGAGATGCGAGACATATTACATGGCAGCCAAGGCATCAAACAACTAAAAATTAACATTGCCATCTTTCAAGAGTCGTCTGGAACACTTTTATGATGCATATCGCCGCATTATGTCTCGGATCGTGTAGATCACAGGTTCGAGATACGGGAAATTGCTTGCAAGACTGATGTATTTCAAAATGCGTTTTTTCCTAAAACAATCCGTGACTGGAACCAGTTGCCATCAAACATTGCCTGTATTATGTCAAATTAACTTTTTTTTCTTTGTTAGAATAACCGTGTTTTTTTTCTTTAGATTTTTTTCTCTTCATTGTTACATATATTCGTGTTGCTACTTGTGAATAATTGGCGACTTCGATTAGTTGTTTGGCTGACAAGGTATCTGCTTTTGTATTCCACTTTTTGTATACCCTCCCCCCACTGTAATGCCTATTGGCGCTGTGGGTAATCAAATAAATAAAATAAATAAAATAAATAATATAACCGCGTCGCTTGCGGCATTAAGCCACATTTGTTCAGTCAGTATTACACACGTGGTTGGTCTGTTGGTCGGCAAGATAGGTCTGTTAAAATGGCGAGAACGTATGAATGGAAAGCCATATGCATTAAATTTATTGTATATAGAAGAATATTGTTTCATTTCTTCAGAAAAGTACAGAAGTGGTGGCGTTTTTTGGAGACACCAGGACATGTATAAGCCAGGCAAACCGACTCCGGTATTTTGGCGCGATGCTTGTGACCAGCTGATTGAACTTCCCCGCGCAGCCCAGGTAAGCTATAGTCGCCGTGGTCTTCAATGCAAAGTGAACTTTTGAGCTGACCAATAGGTGAACCAGAGCGAAGTATTTGTGCCTGTGTAAGCATGTCTGGGTGTTTCGAAGTGTTTCATGTGTACTGCCGTACATGTAGGCCACATTTCCTCAAACTATTCTTTCTCTGCACTTTCCAACCACTGCTATCGTCACGCTACATATGACTTAACTCCGCTTGCATTACTTTAGAATGTTTTCTTGCGCAGTAATCGCGTGTACACAACGCTTCTCCGCAAGCACGGTCATGTTGTATCTCTTTTCGCGCCTTTGTGTTTGGAGATGTGTGCGCTGGGGCTGAATACGCACAGCAATAGTATTTCCTGGGCCTACGAAACAAATACATTTAACGCAGAGTAGCTTCGTCGCGTGGAAGCTAGTTCAGTGTCGTTATGATCACGTACAGTTACGCTGTACCAGGCCCGTAGCCAGGAATTTCTTTGGGGGGGGGGGGGGGGGGGGCATTTGTTGAAGGCCTTGAAAGACACCCATTTTTATTATTTGTTCTCGGTAAAATACCCCCTACCAACCAAACTTCGGAGCCCCCCCCCCCCCCCCCCCCTGGCTACGGGCCTGCGCTGTACATAGTAAGTAGTGCAATGCTTTTAAAAATATTCGCACATCTCCTTTCCTGAAAGGTGCGACACTGCATAATGGTGTGTTATTTACATGTATGGAAAAGTCACATGAGGGGCTGGCATACGTAGGTGAATGAAGAATGCTGCAATTCTATGAGGCTGCTTGTAGGAGTCTTTCTATTGTTCATTGACCCCCCTTAGATACTATAGGCTTGATGAAGGTTCTACTTCTCAGTGGGTCTGCAGCGCCGTTAGACGTAAAATTTCCTGTTTATCCTATTATCCGGCACTGAATATCATGCATAATTCCATTATTAGGAAATTGGTTGAGAAGAAAAGGATATTACGGTTCAGGTATGTGTAGTTCACGGCGTTCGGCACTTTATGTGGTTCAGTTGTTACGGCTGTCATGGTGACGTTCCATTTGATGCTGAAAAATGACAAATAAATGAAATATATTATCGTGAAGCATGTGATGTGTGCGTTGAGAGGGGCCTCGAACGGTCACCAGAAAGCTATGAAATACAGCGTGAGGAGTTTGTACCGGGCGTTCAAAGTTAAGCTTTGTCGTTTTCTTAAAAGTCAACACGGGAAAGCACATGAAAACCACCTTTCCAGATAACTTATGTATCCAGGGGGGACATAAATTGAGACAATAATGATTCCTGGCAGCCGTCGAATTAAATAAGATTTAATAATTAACTTTTTAATCACTCCAGCAAGCGCATGTTCATATTCAAAAGTTGTAGGCAATCGCATTTGTAGACAGCTGCACTTGAAAGAATTCTTCTAGCATATCTGGGCTCCGAGATATCCCGCTTCAAAATTTAATTGCTGTTTGCATGGTTACGCAAGCAAGGCGGGGGGAAACGGCGCAATGTTCTTCTCCGATGTGACGAATAGTCATTGGTTGCTGTCGCTAACTGGTAGTAAAAGGGTAACCGTTATCATCTGTGCCTGTGCCTTCGACTTGTCAGATAAAACGACCCACGCAACTGTCGCGTGACATTGGGGAGCAGCTTTGCGCCAGTGCAGACTTTTTTTTGCATGCGTAATCATGAAAGCCGCAATTTAGCTTTGCAGCGGGATATCTCAGAGAACAGACATGCTAGCAAAAATTCTTCCAACTGTAACTGTGTATAAACGCGACTGCCTCCAACATTTCAGTATAAACGTGCCTGCTTGCTGCACTCACTAAAAGTTAATTATTAAATCTTAGTTAATTGGGTGGCTGACCACGACAATTATTGCCTCAATTTGTGTCCCCCCTGAATCCATAATTTATGTGCTAAGATAGTTTTCACGTTTTTCCCAGTACTGAATTTTTAAAAAATTCGTAAGGCTCAATTCCGAACACCCAGTATATGGACTTGGCTCATAATGCGACCTGATGAGCACTTGTTTTTCATGAAGCCTTCTTTGTCCGTCCAATAGGCTTGACACTAGGTGGAACTAGCTTGTACGTGCTAGCACCGCCTATAAATTTAGCACATGCGCGTTACGACTTTGTGGTATTGGTGGAGTTTCAGGTTTAGTTTATTAATAATTCAACTTACAGCGATTATTGCAAACAAATATGCAGACAAGGATCCCAAAGTCAATGACTGAAAACGGGACCCTCGGTTCAAAAAAAATAAAAAAAGAGAAGGTGTACAGCAAGAACAGAACAAAATATGATACAAATCCACAGAAAAAAAAGCATCTAAACATCAAAAAAGCAACACAATACATCTGTAACATAAAAAACATGAAGTAAGCAACATTACAGAACAAAAAAAGGATCAAAACGAAGGTTACCAAAGCTATCATAAAGAAGCCATTTACAAAGAATAAAAAGTTTTATTTCATGCTAAAATGTGTTTAAAGAAGTTAGCAGTTTAAGTGACAGTGGAAGGTCATTCCAAATTTCAAGCGAAGAAACAAGGTATATTGAAATTTGGCGTGAAAAAATTTTCATTATGACAAAGGAAAAGAACAACTTGTATTGTTCTTTAAGAATAATAACAGCATATTAAAGTCTAGTTTTCTATTTTCATCACAAGCAATTTATTTGGTAACAATAACATTTAAGCGTCCTAAATTTATGCGCTAGCGATGATAGTCACGTAGAGGTGCTCGCAACATTGGGAATCAGGAATGTAAGCACACCAAGAAGATTATTGTGTTTATTAGCAACCCCTTTTAAACGTGGCGGTTATGCTACGTAGCCCATATGTAGTGACATACGTTATCTATTGCAGTCTAGTATCCTGCACATAACCTTCCTTTCTGTTCGTTCCATTCGTTCTTTTCATAATGCACTGTTAGCTATACGTCTAAGCTCCCTAAGTCATCACTTACTTGGGTACCTTTAACTTGCCACCACTAACTTATACATATCTGGCTTATCACAAACATTGACAACTTATTGCTTCCATGTGTTGCGATATTTTTTTAATTTTTATTGCGATAGCAATTATATGGACAGTCTCGACGGGTTTTTGACGTTGCCGTCGCCGTCGCCGTCATGTTGCGTATTAAGTCCAAATTGATAAGAGCCCCCTGCGCATCGTACGTTCCACAAGCGGGTAATAGCGGGCGAGCAGGAGCGATGAACGCGGCGGAAGCGGAGATCAAACGAGCCGGCCCATCTCCGTCGTTCCGAGGCGCATGCGATAAGATTCCCCCCAACTGTGCAACCGGCCCCGCCCGTCGTTCGTGAGCGTGAAAAGACGCGAGGGGGGAAGGGGGGTCCCTCGAGCGACCTTCGATTTTACGAGCGCGGTCGTCGCGGGCGCGCGCGTTATCTCCCCCATCTCGGCGGCCGACAGGGGGGGGGTTATACCCTTCTACGTGCTGCGCTCTCAACGCGAAGAGAATGCGGTGAGCAGAGTGTCTCTGGAGCGGCCGTATTCTCTTAAACCAGCGTTTTCTAGAGTTGCGTGAGATCGGATCCAAAAGTGTTAGCTGCCAGCCTCACTTGGTATAACATTACAATTTGTTGCTATCGCATTCATTGCTTCACCCTTGCGGTGAAACTGTGATTTTTTAACCCTCTCACATTTAAATTACCGATACTGTACTAGCCGTTCCCGGGTAGATATACCTGGCAATCACCCGTGGTGCATACACGCGCAGCGCGGCCCGTGGTTACGGGTATGCGCCACACGTGTCTGGAGGAAAGGGTTTGACGACGCACATGACGGCATTTTCACGTTGTTCATGCCATGAGCCAGACATGTTCCTCAAACCCTCGTACTCTCCGATATTAATTTTGGTCTACCCCACATTAAGGAGGCGATCACGAGAGCACCCAGACGTAGGCGGCTAGACAGATAAGTAGACAGAAACTCCAAAAGTGCCTGCAGTTCGCTAAGAAATGCTTCGCTTTCAATAACGCGAGAAACCTGTCGCGTACGTCTTCAAGCTCTTTTCTCCAGACACGTGGGCCACATACGCATACACTACGGGCCGCGGTAAGCGGGAATGCGCCACAGGTGATGGACAGCATATATCTACAAAGGAACGGCGAGAACAGACATTGATCACATGAATGCGAGAGAGTTAACAAAAATCGACATCGGTAGCGTTGACCCGATGAATGGCAAAGGATAAAAATGTGAATCCCAGCAGGTATCGCCAGGCAAACATTCTGCGTGGCAGTCTGGTATGCTAATACAGAGCCAACCACGTCTTGAAACTACTTTGGAAAAAAAGCCCTGTGCAGGCGTCATGTCAGTCAGTCAGTCAGTCAATGAACTTTATTTTGGCGTCATGTCAGTGCAACGTCAAGTCTGGTTGCATTGCTGGATACCTAATTTTATAACAATGCAATAAACATTACATATGTGCTCCTATGATACAGGGGTCATGTCAGGTTAGCGTCCATTGTGGTTCCCGTGTGGGCTCCGCTTTTATAGCAGTCTAATGAACCTGAACATTACATTTGTATCCGTATGATTCAGCAAGCTATGTATTCAAGCGTTGCCTGACCCCCGGAGGAATACGCCAGTGTAAGTTACGTATGATGTTCGTATCATCACACCGTAAAGAGCACTTCGTTTCGACAATACTATCATCTGTGCTCTAACGTGAGTGCTGATGGTACATCAGACTGTAAATTACCCTTTAAACGCCAGCGTTTTCGACGTCCATAGTAAGCCCACAATGTGCACACAACTACTACAGATACAAACACGTAGATCCACCTCGTAACGGTGGACTCAAAGCCAAGAAATGCAGCATAGGCAACTAGTCGCTGCCTGCTGGACATGGACCTAATTCCCACAAGGTGTGGGATCTGCCGAATTTTTTCATCATGGCTTCCTTTTTATACAAGCTTGTGGAAACTGGACAGCTCCCCGAATACTTGCGAGTTGCAGTTGTCGGTATCTCATCTTTTTGCACTTATAGCTTATGTCCCGGCACAACAAATAAATTCTGCTTGTTTGCTTTTTCAATGAAGCAAAACAACTACTTTACAAAGTGATGCTTAAGAAATACTTGGTTTCAGTCGGATGAAGGCTTCCATATGCCCATACATTAATCGTTTCCTTGAAATTGCGCGATTAAGAAGTATCCCCCTTAATCTTGTTTATTATCGTGTAAGTTCTGCTTTCTCATTCCTCGGACTTATAAGCAGTTTGAAGCGTTCTCGCCAGAAACTTGATCGTGTGCGTCGTGCGCGTGTTACTGCCCGTCAGAGGTAGCATTATGCAGATTGTCCCATTCTTTAATGGTGTATGGGAGACTGCTAATTAACAATATACGTTGTCCATGGTGGGTGTTTTAACATGAACTTTATCGCAAGTAAGCATTGCCAGTTTTATTGAAAGTCGTTGCATAATTTTTCTCTGGGGTCACAGTGACATCAGAGAGGTTGTAACTAAATGGAGAAACAGAATATTACACTTGTTTATCCAAAACCTCAATAACAATCGTGTAATCAAAATCTTATCCGCATATTCCTATTCTCGACGGTGAACTTTAATATAGAACAACCAAGGCGTTTACCTACAGAAAAAATGATTCACGCGATCGCATCATACTTTCAGGATTGTATCGCCACTGTAAATGAGCGTGAAACTGCATACAAGATGCACATAATATGGATCGTAATTAAGTACATGAAAATATTTTACCTAAAATGCGCAGATGTTTACCGCGTTTATTTTAATACCAAGCACTTCCCACAGCCCCGTTAAGCTTGAAAGCCTTGTGCAACTTCCCCGCTGTCGCAATTAAGTGAAATATACAATGCTTAAAACTAATTTTCTTCATTCCAGTTGTCTAGGCACACTACTTTTTTTAAGAGGGGAGATAAATCACACAGGAGGGATATCTTTTAGCCGTGAAAAAAACGTTGTAATTTATGTACCTCAAATGATGTTCGCATGCATGACATTTTGAACACACTACGATTTGGGATAGGTTCACCTTTTGAGCGAGTAATTTTTCGTGTCGTATGCTGTAGGGAATTGAAAGGAAACAGTATACTCAATGCACTCAGAGTTCCCACTTGATGACTTTCTCATTATTCGGCGTTCGGCTTTCCAACCAGCCCACTATATTTTTAGACGCGGCTACCGTAAAAAAAAATGTTGATTTATTACTTTAATGGTAAAGGTATTCTTGTCCCTCGATATCAAATTATGCTGAATAATTATGTCATCGACTCACTGCGCAAGGCCTAAGGGAGTTTTAGTCTCCTGTCTTGCGCCTTATTTCATCTTCATTTTGCGTTTCTCCAATATATTGAGCGGTTGCAGTGAAATTTGTACATATATAGCATGCCAGGGCGTGCAGGAAATTGTCGAAAGACAAATTGCGGTGACTTTTTGTACTCTTTGTCGTCAAGATATTGACGCCAAATAAAAAAAATTCAATTGTATAGGAAAACGCTCTTAATATTTATACATTAGAAATCACAATCACTACGAATTGTTGAATAGTCCAAAGCGCTGCTTTGTTGAGGGAATCACAGCGATAAATTAGCCCCCCGAAGTCTCTGCTCGGTGGCTGTGTTTCACCAGACGTTGTGCATGACTTTCTAATATAGCTAACCAGAGCAGTCAGTGAGACACAGCTACTGAGGCGGCGTGTTTAGAAATAAACAGTTTGGAAAGGTAGCACGGTAAGTAAAGCATTCACGTAGGGGGAACTTATTGACTTACTATTGTTGAGCGGTGTCATTTCGCACGCTGAAGAGGTATGTATAGGTATCGCCGCTTCCAGCTACTTTTGTCGCACTGTGACAGCTGTAGTTTGTATATGGTGTGTTTCTTTTCTTGACCACCCAAGTCTCCTTGACTTCTGCTACCTGGAATGGAACATAAGTGCGTGAGTGGTTTGACGAATAACGTTGTAATGCGTAAACTCAAGAACGTGGCTTCGTAAACTCAAGAACGTAAACTCAAGAACAAATCAAGAACATGGACATTTTGTTGTGAGAAACTAGCCGCATTAAATACTAGTGAACAAATTGCCAGAACATCAAGAGAAATTGAATGCAGTTTTGCGTTACTGGCCAAATAATGAAATAACGTTTACATATGTTGAGATGAAATACAGGTTCGCTAATCTGAAAAACTTGTGATTTTGGGGTGCGCTGGAGCCGACGTTTCTACAAGCAGACTTGTCTTCTTCAAGGCTGCATTTCATTTTCCTCTGACTCCTGTCTTTTTCTGATGGTCGCTGATTTGGCATTCGTATGCAAATCATGTGCAATGATACGAGCACAAGTTGCGCAATTAGCCTTTATACATTAAATACTCGTAACTAGTAAACGTATAAGTCCACACTGTATAGTTCTGCTTGTATTATCTATAGACATAACAAATCATCCGCATCATGACTACACTGTAAATATTCGAAATCACTCATCGCGTGCACATCTGTTGATGGCGTACGTCCTGCATTCTTAGGATTAGCCCATCAGATTTAGAAGCCCCACCACGACAGCGCGTCTATATAAATGTGATAACTTATTTTACGACATTCATAAAACCAGCAAGTGAAAACATTGTGCAATTTAAATATGTATAGCTCTGTTGCAGCTACCTGATTACCATGTCCATCGAAGTGAATACCATGTACAGGACCACATCAGGTGCCTTATCAACCACATAACGTGTGGGAGGCCGGAAATGGTGCTGCAACACCTAATGCGGTGTACTGCCAAGTCATCTCTTTCTCTCTCTCTACCTTCCCCATATTGCTTGAGCGCTTAGTAAGCAGTCGAAAGGGCTCACTAGACGCTAACTCAGTGCTCCAGGAAAAGTGGCAGAAACCTGCGCGTTTTTATATCTGTATAAAATTATGTTTTCGCTGGTCCTGGAGTGTATCCACACGCAATCGGATCTTTTACTTTTCTGGATTTTCGACCATGTTGGGCACTCGGTGTAACGACTACGGCATGCGCCGTACATGATTGTTGCTGCTGTTAAGCGCGTTACGTAAATGTCTCCGACATTTTTTCATCACAGCACTTGACATCTGCCTGCAAGTGTCTCGTGACCGCTTCGAAATATTCATGGAACTGTATTAACGCGATAGCGTTAAAGAGCTCGTTTCGCAGAAATTCCGGCGTCGGCGGCGGCGTCGTTGGTTGTGAGCGAAAAGTTATCATCTTGTCCGTGACCGAAAAATCGACAAAGATACAAAATCAAGAAATAATAAAAATTTCCGGGTGTGAATGAGGATCGAACCCAGACCATCTGCGTAGCAAGCAGGTGTTCTACCACACAGCCCCGCTTCTGCTTTGGATTACGTTGAAAATAACTTCCTATGCTTGGAAAATGAAGTGAAAATAACACTCGTGCTTTACAAACACACGGGTTCTGTATACAAGCGTCCCAATACAACATGTAATAACGCAGTAGTATTGCGTGGTACAAGCGTACATTGCCATAGGGCGTGTCAGATGTGAATATCATAACGACATTGTGGTTTAAAGGGGCCCTCTAACACTTTTCAAAACCACGATGTTTTACATATTTTACTAGCGGGTTGTGTAGACTGAAGGCTGAAGAAATTAGTGCAGCAAAAACGCAGTGACCGGGGCACGCATTCCGAAGTTATTCAGCCTAGAAAATTAAAAATACAATAAAATGGACGCCTGGCCTCAACTCGATTTTTGGCGGTGTCACCTGACCACGTTTCCCTCGCCCTGCGACGTCGGATGGCCAGCCAATGAAATGAACTGAAAGCTCTTACGTACCAGAAGCTTGCATGCCATATTCATTCATTCACAAAACTTTATTAGAGTCCTGAAGTCCGGTCTTTCAGACCGAGGCGGGCCGCGTCCATGTTGGTACCGTCAGGCCGAGCCTTAGGGCGTCATCGTGTTTTGCCCATTAATTCCAACGTATTGAGACGCCGTTGCGAAGGTAACAAGAAATGTCGTGCTTGAAGAGTGAACCGCACATGCGAAAAAAGGCAGCTCACGAACGCCTCTATAATTTTTTTGTAGTTTTAGTGATCTATCTTGTTGCGACGGCGTCTCTGTCAACGCTCTTACATTCAGTTTCTTCAAACAACGGCGCCTGGAGCGTTCCCGGCGCGTTTCCTCCATACCGTGGCGTTCTGCGCACTCTTTCGCGGTGCTGCTGTTTTCAAGTTGAAAAGTTCGGAGAGCTTTAGTCTATTCCGCGTTCAGTAAAAAAGTACGCTAAAGAAAAAGGAAATGCAATAATATTCTTTATTTTGATGCGACACCGCAATTACATCTAACATTACATTTATCCAATCACAGGCCTGCTCCATCCATCGTCATTTCCGCCCGCAATAGTTCTGGTGAGCGCCACTACGTGTTGATGCGGTCAGCACCGATGTTTTGAAGAGTTAGAGGGCCCCTTCCGCCCATTACAAAAGGCACACACGTTACTGCACGTATTCCCTTGAGACCATGTAGTGGGTGCCTAGCAAGTTCGAAAACATTTCCCGCATTTCCCGCCCATAATTGCTCCTGGTTTAAAGCATGCTAACCATTATGTGCTTAGATTTAGGCCCGTGTTAAAGAACCCCAGGTGATCGAAATTTCTGGAGCCTTTCATTACGGCGTGCCTCATAATCATATCGTGGTTTTGGTACGTAAAGCACCAGATATAATTATTATTATTATTATTATTATTATTATTATTATTATTATTATTATTATTATTATTATTATTACCACTACTACTACTACTACTACTGCTATGTTGTTATTATTATTTTCGCGTGTAGTTGAAATGTTTATGGCCCGAAGCGATGAATGTCGTTGTGCCATTATGTCAGAAAGAGCTCCAAACAAAAAGCTTTCGACATGTAGATGAAGTGCAACTGGAACAGCTTGTGGACTTTCATATCAGCTTGGTATCACTAGGGACTTTCATATCAGCTTGGTATCACTAGGGACAGGATATCGCTATCGCGCGCAACTCTTAAAGGCGAAGCTTAGGGGTCCCCCCAATTGTTTTTAGAATAAGTTGTGGTGGTCATTTCCGGCTTTTAGTAAAAAAAAAAAGAAAAGAAAAAAAACCTATGTCTTCTGACGCATGTTGAGTTATTTAGCTGGTACGTGCCATAAAAAAAGCGTAATAAGAAATCATTTATTATTCAGTCAAGCGCACTCTCTACAGGAGCGTAATTTCCATACTTTCTATGCGATTTATTTATCTGCTTGTTACATATATGCTGTAATTAATTTAGTAAAACGTGGCACAACAGGATTGGGTAAGCGTAGTAAACAACAGGAATGTCGTAAGGGTAGGAAAACGTACACCTGCCAATATCGTTTGCGATGAGGACCTTTATTTTTAACATTATGATCACATTCAACAAACTATATCTTTTGGTATTATACTCACTTTCTCTTTTCAATTGGAAGCGGATCACTGCGCGGCGAGTTTCGGTAAAATCCCGTCCCTTTTGCAAAATGTTCATCGCGAAAAACACAGACTAAAACAATATAAGTGCGAGAATGTGGGGGTAACTTACGTCGGATATACGCTGCTCATCCTTGTATACAGGATTATCTTCGTAGTTTGGATCCGGTGCTGCAGCTGCAACGGCCTCTCCCGTTTGGGCTACATATGCAGCGAATAGCACAAAAAAGACCGACCGCTTGAGGGAACATCATGTTACTAATCTTCAAGCGAAGCCTAGGATGCATCTTCCCGTGGAAAGCTAGCTTTTATAAGCGGAGTCTGATCACAGAAAAGCTTAGCATGACGCACCTGGTGACGTTTTGAACAAGGAGGAAAAAAAATTGTTTGAGAGGAACATCTGCGATGGGTGGAGTCAGAAAAGGTAAAGCCCTGTGGCTTCGAGTGCGAAAATGAAATTGATCCATGGATGTATTATCTTGTTAAAAATATAGTAACTAACATGCGTGAAAGGGTTTTCGCATATACCACACATCCGTCTTTATATTTATGAGTGTTTGGGGTGACACCGGCAATTTCACGTCGTCCATGTGTATTGGAAAAACTTAGAGGGTTGGTATTATCATACGGCTCCGCCGAGGAAGACGACCAATAAAAGAAGCGGGATATTTTCATCTCAACTATGAAAGTACGCCCAACTATCCGTTTTCAGGAAATGCAAAAACACATTTTGCTAAATTGCGATCAAAAGCGAAATATATTTGCGAATATTTTTTGTTTGAATGAACGAATGAACGGTTTGAATGAACGGTTCTTTCTTCCGGAACTTAGAGGAAAGGAGGTTAAGGTAATTTGGCCTAATGCGGCTATGGCAAGAGCAGTTTTAATGAAATAATTTACTAAAGAGCGCTATAAAAGTACTATAGTTCGAACGTGAGGAGTCTATAGTTCGAACGTTAGGAGTAGTGATTGATATGTAGCAGAAGCAGTTCCGAATATATTGTCACGTGGTCATTACAGTGAATAAAGAAAATAGTTAATGTGGAGTGCGACTTCGGACAAAAATTCAATTTCGGGTTTTTGCAAACAGATGATAGTGAATTTTTTTATCTTTCAGCAAAAGTGTCACACTTGGACATTCGTGGTTTCAAAAATAATGTTTGGTCCTTTTTCTTTGACATGTTGGCGGGAAATGTACGTGCACCCACACAAAAATAGAGCATTTTCTCAAAACAGCATTTTTTGAGTTTGTGTACTTTTTTCTCGGCAACTCTCAGGCATAAGCAAACGGAAATTCTTAATCATGTTAATTAGTCACACTTAGTTAAGTGAAACTAAAATCACTAGCCTAGGTACATCTGTATTTTGTTAGTATAAAAACCATTCGTAAATAGCAATTTTCAAGGATAGAGACACGTAAGAATATATCGCAAATCTAGTTTTTGTTGTACGGTCAACTATCGGGTGTAGTGGTATCCCTAGTTTGCGGATCTTTGGAAGGCAATAGAATACCGGCGCAGAACTGTTTCTGTATGTGAGGCGTAAGTAGAGCGGTCTATACTGTAGGTGGTTTTTGAAAATATCCGCTAATAGCTTGTTTACCTCTCGTTGGATACTGGTCGTGAGGTCTTTCGTGAGCTTCACGTATTCGAGGTTGTTCAGAAGACTTTTTACCTTGTCTTCATAGGATTTTCGATCGAGTACCATAGACGAGTTATCTTTGTCGGCTAACAGGATGGTTATTGTTGGGTCTTTTCGAAGTTCTTGAATTGCTGCTCTTTCATATTTTGCTGGTTCTCCCGTTGTCATGCTGGTAGCCTTGAAAGGATTCCAACTGCTTTGCGTCGTACGTTGTCTCGTACCTCGTTGTCTAGGTGTTGTGTGCCATCTTCAACCGCTGCAATGATCTGCCGCAGAGGTGGCAGAGTTGTTGCAATGAAGTTGTGTCCTTTAGACAGAACGCTTGCCTCGTGCTCTGATAGTCCTTTTCATTATGGTTAGACGACGCTCTTGATAGCTTTGGTGTCGTTCCGGGGCTCTTTGCTGTTCTTCACTGCCGTGAGTTTTTCTTTAAAGATGTTTGTTTGCGGCTATTTTTCTGGCGAATGCGTCCAGGGATTCGAATATGTCGGGCATCTGGTACTCCTGTTGTCTACGGAGGAAGCACAGGTCCAGTTCCTTGTTCCTAATAATGCTGTAGCATTCGTGTACTCAGGCTTTGACCATGCGGTTTTCGGGTTGTGTTACGACGTTGTTTCCCTCCGGTGTGTGGACAAGACGCTTCAGGCGTAGGCTGCGTGGTATTATATTCACGTCTTGGCACATCTTCGTGAAAGAGAGGTGGTTTTACTAGCTTGACGCATCCCGGGTTAGGTTGACGTACCGCTTCGCTAGCAGGGTTGCTTTTCGGCCGTAGTCAGAGCGTCGCGACTGCAAGGTAAACATATATGACAGAGCGATGTCTGGCTGGGTAAAATTATACGAATAAAAAGACTCCAACCCCATTTAGTCTTAAGTTTTTATACTAAAACTGGCCCTACAGTTTGACACCCATTCGGTGTCTTCTTCTGAGGGTGACTGTCCGGACGACTCTGATGCTAGCGACTTTCCTTAGTGGTTGTCCACCTCACCACCGTCGTTCTTCCAGCGTTCTTGTTAGTGACTTGTTTTCTCCATTGGTCCCGGAGACCGCGTAGATACATGCTCGGCAGGTTCCCAGTTGAGCAGTTAATATTTCCACGTGTCGTTTAGATATGCCAAGATTCCAAAAATGGCCTTTTGGAGCGGCTGCCTTCCTTTTCGATGACCCGGGCGGCGTTGAAGTTGATGCGATGGTCCATTTTCTCACTGTGTTTTGCTAGCGCGTTTTGTGCTGCATTGAAGCTATGTACGTCGTTTTGGTATTGCCGTATTCCTTCCAGGAAGCTTTTTGTCTCGCCGATGTAAGTGACGTGGCAATCAGTGGAGGGAACATCGTAGACTAGCCCAGGGAATCTTTCTTTTGGCAGCCGATCTTTTGGCCGCGGCAAGGTATATAGAAGCAATTGTCGATGCGGGTTTGTGTGCCACCCGGATACCCTCATTCCCCAACGCCCTCGCCAGTTGCTCGCCAATTTCCTGGATGAAAGGGACCGTGATGGGATAGGGTTGCTTGGGGAGGCCTTATTCTTAGCGCCACTCTTTGCATAGACGGGCATGCGGGGGAAATTTCTCCGGTCGTCACGTCGTTGGCATACTCGGTGAATAATGCTCCCCGTGTACCCATTGGCAAGAGGTCGGTAGTGATCGCTTTTTCTTATTTTGTTCGCTTTTCATTGGACCTAGAGGTGGCCTTTGCACGGTTCAAGAGCGTCGTGACGACCGATGCCTTGTGGGCGATGGGGTGGTTGGAGTTGAACTGAATCTATTGGTCCGTGTACGTTGGTTTTCGGTAAGCATAAAACCAATTAGCTGACTATCGGGCCGCATAACGCTTCGGTGATAAAACTGTGAACCTTACTAATTGGCGTAGACCGGCCTATTTCTATCGCTATTGTGGCTTGGCCGATCCGGCGAAATCACAATATTCCATGAATTACTGCTTGCATATACCTTAAATCAATGAATAAATCAACTTTATTTTGTCCATTTCAAAAACACATCGAAGAATGGTGATAAAAGTGGTTTTTCGACAGCTTTACAAGCCCTCTCCCCCATTAAAACGGTTCAAGGCATCAAAGAGAGAGTCATGTATTTCACACAAAGCCATTTCAAAAATGTACATCATTGCAAAACGTGGTGCATTTTGAAGACATAAATAGATATTAGAGCTGGTAGAGCAACAAGTGACACACACGCACACCCACACCCACACATATATCATTATAACGTAGGCTCAAGCATTTACATCTTTCACGGGTGATTTGCGTGTATATATATATATATATATATATATATATATATATATATATATATATATATATATATATATATATATATATATACATATATATATATATATATATATATATATATATATATATATATATATAGATGAGAACTAACAGACAAAGATGCCAAGGAAAGTATAGGGGAAACTATTAGAAGTAATTGTAATGTAAATGAAATGGATCCTGCCGGTGGCAAGTTATCTTTTCGTCCACTTTCCTTTCTTCACATTTACATTACAATTACTTCTAATAGCTTCCCCTATACTTTCCTTGGCATCTTTGTCTGTTAGTTCTCATTAATACTGTGTTTAACAAAGCAAACGAGCCCTTAAGTTTACAATTCCTTCCTTCATTCATAACGAAGGTCTCGTTCTGGCAGACTTGATGCCTTCAGGTGGTATGCGAGGGATTACTGGTCAGCTGCCCTCTCGTAATAAGATCACGTACTACGTGACGCCTACAGGCAAAAAAGAGTGTTCCACACTCGCCGTAATGGCAACAGGCGGCGCTGACTGACGCTCCCACGTTTAAGTACACATATATACCCTATAAAGTGGACGGGGAGATGACCGCCACCGTAGCTCAGTCGTAGAGCATCGGACGCGTCATTCGAAGGTCGCAGGTTCGGATCCTGCCGGTGGCAAGTTATCTTTTCGTCCACTTTCCTTTCTTCACATTTACATTACAATTACTTCTAATAGTTTCCCCTAAACTTTCCTTGGCATCTTTGTCTGTTAGTTCTCATTAATACTGTGTTTAACAAAGTAAACGAGCCCTTAAGTTTACAATTCCTTCATATATATATATATATATATATATATATATATATAAAAGGAAAGGAGTGTGAACTTGAGGGCTCGTTTGCTTTGTTAAACAGGACGAGAGATCAGATTTAGTATGTGTATATTGATTGAGAAGGCAAGGCGAGGTAAGAAACAAGCGTGGCATTGAAGAGTTTAAACGAGCGACTGGTATCATTCTTGTCTCCCCTCATCGTGTCTCACGTGTCTGTTTTTATTGCGATAGCAAATATATCGACACTCTCGACGGCTTTTACAGGAAAAGCTGTTATCAGATCATGACAAGGGCCGTTTTTGGCGCCTTTGTTGTCGTAACCGCCAGCGCGCGAAATAAAAAAAAAGCACCCAGGATGTCACAGGATTCGAACCCGGGTCGTCTCCGTGGCAACCCAGTGTTCTACCACAGAGCCATGTTGGTCCTGAAAACTCTGTCGCAAAAAAAACCTATACAGGCGTCATGTCGGAAAGGAACCATATTAACATAAGTAATATAGCGTAAAATAACAACCAGAAGAGTAAAATAACAACCAGGCGTCACATAGTGCGAATTGTGTAACGAGGTTTCACACAATACGAATTGCGTAAAGAGTGGGCCGTTGAATGCTTCCGACCCAATACAAAGGGCCCAGCCATAATTCTTCATCGTCATAGGCCACCCCATCAAGGAAGTGCACATAATGCATTGCAAATACGTGCCGGGTACCTCGCTTCTCCGCAGAAGGACAAATAATGGCGTAGTTGGTTTTTCCCAACTTCAAAAACTTATGACTTATGGAGTAATGGGTACCTTGCAAGCGTACTTGTAACCCCAAGAATGTTTACAACGGGTTCTACCAATGCCGCTCTTCCAGCTTTCGCTGTGTCTGTGCTGCGCTTTGTGCGCAGGCTTGGCGTTTTTTCTTAATTATTTTTGCCGTCACCGTCATGTTCCGTATCAAGTACAAATTGATTATATACCTCCGCGCATCGAATGTTCTACGCGTGGGTGAACGCGCGCAAGCGGGGGGCGATGGACGCGGCTGAAGCCGACATCAAACGAGTCGGCCCATTTCCGTCGTTCGGGGAACGCACGCGATAAAATCTCCCTGCGTTTGAGACCTGCCGCCCAATGCTCAAGCAGAGAGGAAACGCACCGCCCTTCGTCCAAGAGCATGAATGGACGCGGGAAAAGGGGGGGGGCGGACGGTCTCGTTTGAGCAGCAGCTGTGAACTTTGATTCTCAGGGCGCGGTCGCTATGGCTGGCATCTCGACAGGCATTAACAGTGGGCTCGTATACCCTTCTACGTGCTGCGCTCTCACCACGAAGCGACTGTGCGAAAAGAGCATCTCTCCTTGGAGCGCCCGCATTCTCTTAAACCAGCGTTTTGTAGAATAAAGCGATATCGGACCCAATAACGTTAGCTACCAGCCTTGCTTCGTATAAAATTACAATTTGTTGCTATCGCATTCATTGGTTCACCCTTGCGGTCATATTTCGATGGAGGTGAAATGCTAGAGGTCCCTGTACTGTGCGAAGTCAGTGCAAGTGAAATAACAGCAGATCGTCGAAATTTCCGTAGCCCTCCACTATACGAAGTCTTTCATAATCATATATTGATTTAGACGAAAAACAGCAGATATTATCATTACAAATCTGCTTCTGGATTTCACTATCTGTCATAGCGACAAACAGGCGAGCGCAATGTGAACAAGCGTCTCGTATCTTCAACCTTAGCCTCGATGATTCGATTCTTCTGGGTGCCATTGGCGGAGGTAATCGCAAAGTCCACGCTTGCAGATGACGCGTCATACCGAGGATAACGTCAACGCGATCGATCCGCATCTCAAGAAGCGCTGCGGACGCGGCCACTGTTTTCTCCGAAAAATGCTGTTTGCATTCACTTTTCAGAATTGTCTCGCCGCTCTTCGAATGCAGCGGGGGTCAATCTGTCACGTAGCGTTTTGGGCGTGTTGGTATATCATACTGAAGTTTTGTGGCGCACGAAAACGCGGACTGAGGAAGACGTGACACACACAGGCGCTGTGTGTAGCGCCCGTGTGTGTCACGTCTTCCTCAGTCCGTGTTTTCGTGCGCTATAAAACTTCAGTAAATGTGTAATTATCCATTCCAATGCCATTTTTTTTCAGTGACTAAGCCTTATTAAGTTTATATTGATTTTCCATGTTTCGAATTATCAGCAGTACGATAGCTTGGGGGGCAATATTTCTAGCATATTTTTTCTACGATCTTCGATTCTTGTGGACGTCCGAAAGGCTGATCACACTAAGAGGATTTGGACGCGCATTAACCCACAATGTATTTGTTCCTGTCGGGGCGATACTTCCTAAGGACTTTGATGTTTCCTTGGTCATTCCTACCAATGTCCCTCTAGAAAAATGGGCTGCAGGGACTCAACGACATTACTGGTAATGGCTTTGACAGCGACGGTACTGAACTTTGAAATCGGTACTCCTGGAGTGAGCAACAAAGAAAATCGCTCGTGACTTTAAAGAAGCCAAAAATGCTTGAAAGCGTTGAAGATGTTTTGCAAACAGCTCGCACCTTTCCCTAGACTTAATATTGTAGAGATTGTGCCAAGTAGTTGATATCAATTTCAAATTGCACCTCGCAATGTGGACAATTTACAATGTCTAAAGGCGTAAATTGCGAAGTAATTTTTATCCGCGTGTCCTGTGTAACACATGGCCATGATGGAGCGAATTGCTTTCAGAACAGTGACATCTTATGTGCACTGAGCGAGTTTTGTTTCTTTATTGCCGGAACTCAACATGTCACAAACAAAAGTACAGTCAGTGTTAGGGCACGTTTTGAAATCAATACACAATGCATCAAATTTTCTTCTGTCGTAGATATAAAACGTCTGGTAGTAGAAGCGGTAAGTGCATCGTAGTCTCTAAGGCAAGGTAACGAAACCCTATTGTTCGTGTACACGTAACTTCAAGAGCGGTGACGGAAAGAGCTCAGAACTTGCATTCCACCCCTATGTACACTCTAGTTAAGGCGAGAATTCTTCGTACAACACGCGTTCCCGTAATGTACCGTCATATCCTTTGCACATACGTGAGTTGTTTTTTCCTAGTATAACACCGAGTGGGAGGGAACCTTGAATCCACGACCCGCGGTTTTCAGCAGATGCACTACAATGCCTTAGCGAGATTGATTTCTCTAAAAGGCTGCGCAGCTATCTGCACTGCACACTGAGGTTTTTTTCTTGTCTTTTCTGAAATTTCAGAAGTGGGCCATGCAGCAGCAAACCGGACGGAATGCTGAGCAACCCTTTCTGCTTTATAATACAGGTGGCAGCTGTCTGTCTCGGAGGGGTAGCGCTCGTGGATCGACCATGCCTCGGCTGATGTGACAAGCAGGGAATGGACATGCGCCTTAGAACCCGAGTGCGTGACATGTACGGATGGCCACATCGATGACGTGGCGCCACTCCCCTTTGTCGCACTACTTGCTTTGCTCGGGACTTCAGTGACGTCAAGTCACGTGAACGCTCAAACTCTTATAAAAAAAGCTTCGCACCACCGTTCTTCACCATTGGGCCAGGCAGTAGCAAACCGGACGGAATGCTGAGCAACCGTTTCTGCTTTATAATACAGGTTAGTGATTACGCATTAGCTTACTCCTACCGCAGTGATGACCGGTTCTTATTGCTGCTGCCCTGCCCACTTTTTGCTACACATATTTTTGCACACTTTTCTTCTCTCATCATAAATTTGTTGACTCGAATCCCGGGCCGTCTGAAAAAGATCTGCTGACGCAGCTATTAGCCGGCCAAAATAAAATTAGTGCTACCGTAGAAAATATTCAAGCCATTCAAAAGAAATTGCATAGTAAGATCACTGCCTTAGCTGAAAGAATTAACTGGATAGAACAACAGCTTTCCAGTTTCAAGAAATAAACAACGCAAGTAAATGATATGGAGAAGGTTATTTCACATCATAGTGCTACTTTAGCCTCGATCATTGAAAAAGTGGACGACCTGGAAAACAGAAGTCGCAGAAACAACCTATATATATGGCGTGAATGAGGCTTCGTTGGAATCAACTGAGGAGCTATACTAAAGAAAGTTGTAGACGGTATATTCGTGGAAAAACTTCAAGTACCAACTTCAGCTACAGAAAGAATCCATAGCCTTGGCTTTAAAAGGTGAAAAAACTCACTCTATTATCCTCAAATTCTCGAATTATCATGAAAAGGAAACCATTCTCAAAAATTCCTATAAACTAAAAGGCACATCCCTGTCTCTTTCTCAGGATTTCTCTAAGCGTGTGCTAGAGGCACGTAAAAAAATTCCCCATCTCCCGCTAAAGGGAACCATGTGTGGATGCGAAGCAGCGGGGAAATAATTAGCTTGAGCGGGAGGAACGTCGCCGCTCTCATTTCACGGCAGTGGTCCGGGCGCTCATCGCGGGGCTGCACATGAGAGAGAATGAGGCGCGCGCGCTCGGTCATTTTAATACCGCGGAACTACCGTGGCGCCCCCAGCGGAGTATGCAGCTGTCACACCACCTGTCGTGCGCTCCGCTCCGTAGAGGATTCCTAGAGGAGAGGACGGGGGGGGACCGTAGGAGATGAGAGAGAGGGGACGTGCATGCGCTGTGGGGGGTGTGGGACGCGGGAGCCGCTCCGTAGAGTAGATGATTCCTAGAGGAGACAGGGGGGAGAGGACGCGCATGCGCTGTGGGATACCGGAGCCGCTCCGTAGAGTAGAGGATTCCTAGAGGAGAGAGGGGGGGAGAGGACGCGCATGCGCTGTGGGGATGTGGGACGCGGGCGCCGCTCCGTAGAGTAGATGATTCCTAGAGGAGAGAAAGGGGGTGAGCGTAGGAGAGGATAAGGGATGGGACTCGCATGCGCTGTGGGACGCGGGGGCCGCTCCGTAGAGTAGAGGATTTCTAGAGGAGAGAAAGGGGATGAGCGTAGGAGAGAGATGGGGGAGGGGACGCGCATGCGCTGTGGGACGCGGGAATGAGGGACGGACTATGCCCCTTCCAAACACATGCAAGCAAGATCAAGGACTGGGGTCAACCTGGGCGACAGACACCACCTGCCTAGCCATTGCTAAGCAGCCTCTCTGTGCTCTCGGCCATGACTCTGATGACTTTAATACCGCGGCATATAAATATGTTATTCTGCCTAAGTTAGACTATGCTTCTGTTATCTGGGACCCATTCACTAAAATGAATATTGATAAACTGGAAACGATTCAGAAACGAGCAGTTCGCTTTATATGACCATACATCAGTAACAGACCTGTTAACTAGAGCTCACCTACAACCTCTATCCATGAGAAACCGCCATTCACGTTTGAAGTTTCTTTATCAAATATTAATGGGACATGTTAAGGTCGACGCATATACCGTTACTTCATTCACCTCGAGGTATAGCACAAGACTACGACATAATAGAACATTGACACCGTATCAAACACGAAAATTTATTTAAATATTCTTTTTTTCCAAGAACGGTTAATGATTGGAATTCATTAACAAATGAGCAAGTGTTGCAGCCATCGTTGGCAACCCTTACTTCTAGTTTGTCCTCATCAACCGGTCTTTCATGTAGATCTTTGTATATGTTTTCATGTGTATTAAAGGGGTACTGACACGAAATTTCGTGGCCGAGACAGCCTGCGGGTTCGATTCCCGTGAAGATGTGTATATCATCTGCAAAATATCAACAGAATATAGCTTGGAAGGTATTTTAAATTGATTTTGAAGTTGGCGTGAGCGATCGACTCCCTCGTGCTACTGCCACCATCAGAGGTGACCCTCGGTGACCCCCCAACTTCCCTCACGTGACCACGCTGGAACAAGTTATGATGACGTCATAGCCGCCATTTTTCTTTTGCCGCGTTTATTTCAGCAGTCTATACTTCTCGGCGGCTGGTCGCGAGTCCGTGGCCGCGGCGCACGCGTTGAAAGTTTTGTGTTCGGCGACACTGCTGTCCCGTTTCCTATTCGAAAGGACTTCTTGATGCGGACCGTGCGGAAGTGCGTCACAGTTCCGTGTGCTGACGTGATCGAGAGCTGCGCACGCTAGGTGGTGATAGTTGCACCCGGCGGCTTGTCGTTTTTCGAGCTCTCTCATACCGAAACTGAAACTAGTCGGTAATGAGGAGCCTGTAATTAAATATCGGTCGCGCGCTGCAGCAAACGAGGTGCCGTGTTATGACTAACAGGCCCCCAGCAACACAATGCAGCAAAAAAAAAAACGCGAGGCCAAAGTTTTCGTGTCAGGACCCCTTTAAGTACGAGCACACATTTATTTTTGAACCGCCTTTGTGTGTATAAAGTGCTTTGTTATTTTTGTTATTGTTATTTTACATGCGTACATTAGGTATTCTGTTTCCATATGCACATAACTGCGTTGAGAACGGTAATATATATGTGTGTGTGTGTGTGTGTGTGTGTGTGTGTGTGTGTGTGTGTGTGTGTGTGTGTGTGTGTGTGTGTGTGTGTGTGTGTGTGTGTGTGTGTGCGTATGGACGTGTGGGTGTGTACTGCATTTCCTTTGCTATTAGCCCACTTTATGTTCTCGGTCGCGCGCAATGATGTGACCCGTTTGCGCCTACTAGTTGTTCTACATATTTTGTTGAACCACTTCATGTGTTGTCAATTTTCCAACCCCACCAAAATCCCTACCAGGGATTTGAAGTATTTATAAATAAATAAATAAAATAAAACATGTCATTAGACAAGTGAAGGAGAGGTTTGCGGAGTAGAACCAAACTCTCTGTATGAGCTTTTGTAGTAGCAAGACCAGTTATTCGTTAAAGCTACCTCGATTCACAAAGGCAATGCTCGACAGCGAATAGGCGAATTATACGAGCCCATTGAAGCAAGTACGTGACCGTGGTGAGTTATGGAAAAGCGCTAAAAACCAAGGACAGATAAATTAGGTAGGCAGGACAGGAGCTGACTTCGAAAAAGATTTATTCAGAATCTCATCTGTATACTATACCGTTCGAATATCAGATATTTCACATACTGGTTATCTAACAGGGCAAATCCACACAGCACTGTATCTTTTAGCACACGCTCAAAAACGCAGGCCTCATGTTGCACTGTTTAATTATCAATGAAAACAGCAGAAAACACGAATGAACGCAACAGCACCACTGGAATCAATGAACACGGCAGCATGGTATTATCAAATGTTATGGATGGTCATTTTGTGGACAAGGAGGTGGACCGCAGGTTGGTTCACACACGTGGCAGCCCATTTCCGCATATAAAATGCTTGTGTTGACTGTCTAAATATTGGAATTCAATGACAAAAAGAAAGTGTTCCGCCTCGCAATAGAGGCTTGCAGCCGCATTGCTTGCAGTGCAGATTCATACTGGAGTGGAGAGCACTTTTATACGAACTAAGAAGCCCCGCGTATCGTATGTTATATGTGCTATACTCTGTCAGATGTCAAGAGCAGTGTGAATTTTTGCCGTCAAAGGACGCCCCTTAAAGCGATGGTGTTCCTGCGTCACTGCGTCAACGTGGCGTCGTGGCTAACCGCTTTCTGCCTACGGGCAGCGCTTGGACCCTAGCTTCTACGTGTGCAGCCGCACCGTAAAGTAGTTCATCTGGAAGGAAGCCTTCATGTCGTGTAAAGGTAAAAGTTCAGCGCTTTTTTTTTATTTTCCCGCGAGAGTACAACACGTGAAAGAGTTTATTGGTCAGCTGGAATAGCAAATTGCTTCTTTATTGCAGCAGGTGAATTGTGCTATTCCGGGTTATTCAACAACAGCTTGATTCTGGTTTTGTGTAGTTACGGCACTTTTCGGCCATGGAGCCGGAGCATACATCAAAATGTGCTTTATCGCTCTCGAATGAGGACTGCGGTTCATCACCATCCACGCCACATAGATGGGGACGACCAACTCGCATCTCACAGGGAATTGAAGCGCCTATCAATGGCGCGAATATTCCAGTACATGCATCGCCGGCTGTTTCCAGGCAGCGCCGAGTGCCTACGCAGCAGACGCAAGACCACGGCGATCGTCGTTACCACACAAACAAGGCTTCCCGTGTAATTCATATTGCGATACGAAGGACGACACTAAAGTGAGATTGCGAGAGCACGATCTCACTGACGACGCCGATGGAGTGTCGCGAACAGCGGAGGCGGCCATTTTGCTTGTGGTCTGTGAGCGCGGGAGGACACGCTTTTAAAGACGATAGTCTTTCTTGGGATACTTCAACGCAGAAATTTTGGTCTTTCTGTCTGTCTGTCCCTCGATTCAGCCACCCGGTCAAAGTTTAACTGCTTGATGAACGCCCAGCCATCTTGAACTGGTGCTTGCGTTCATACTTGTGAACATTTTCGATTAAAAAGCAAATATTACGCAATCTGAGGCGCAACATCACTACATAAGTATCAGGTCATGTGTTCCTTTTGTAGTGTTCCCTCAAGATAATTGACTTAAACATTGAGCTAGAGAGAGACGGGTGTCGTCCGCCATATATATTGCCTGTTCCAAACCCGTCTTCTTCTTCCTCTTTTCCTTGATCTTGCCCCTTTGATACTTCAGGCACAGACCACTTCACTCTCCCGGACTTCATTGTTCACACCTCTTCGTGTAATATTTAAAGATGTTGCTGATTGAGGCGCCTTCTGTCTGCCTGGAGGGTCCCAGGTACCAGATGGTCTTCAAGATGCCATGTTGTGAAGCCGTCTTCATTACTTGAAAGGGCCCGTAAAACTTATCAATGGGTCTCCCTATTCCTTTCCGCACTAGAACGTAGTCTCCAGGTTGTATGTCTGGTATATCGCTGCTGCGTCTGCTGTCGAAGTTCCTCTTTATTCTCTTTTTGTAGGCCTCTTGCTGTTTCGTAGTTTTCTTTCTCTCGGAAAGGACCAGATTTTCAAGAAGGCCCAGTTCGCGGTCTGCTGGAAGCACCGGTACAGTCCCTGAAGTTGCAAATAAAGGACTGCAGCCGAGACCATTTGTGCACGAACGGTTGTGGTGTCTTACAGCGGCTTCGAGGCAGCATTTCCAACCACCTGGAAAGTTCGGATACATCTTCATGTACTGCTTCACGTCGCGTATAGCACGCTGAGCAAGGCCATTTGCAGCTGGGTGGTAAGGGGCGCAAAACTTGATTGTCATACCTCGATCGTTCGCCCATTCTGAAAGCTCTGAGCTTCGAAAGGCAGGGCCGTTGTCACACACCAATGTCTTCGTATTGCGGAAACATTCTGCCTTTAGTAGACTCATGACGCTGTTAGCATCTTCCTTTCCAGCTCTGGCTGTCATCATCCTTGTGCACTCATCGATAGCGAGCAGGAAAGCTTGCGTCTTCCTGACCCCTTCCCCTTTCTTTTTTGAGCTCTGCGAAGTCCAAGTGAATAACATCGAATGGAACATTGGAGTGCTCTGTTCTTATCATTATATCCGTGGATTGCTTGAACTTAACTTTGTTCGTTTGACAATCGTGACATGTGCGGATGTAGTTTTTGATGTCTTCTTGCATACCTGGCCACTTAAATCGCTTCAGAAGTTTGCCATACGTGCTCCAAAAACCGTCATGTCCGCCTGATTCTGGAGTGTCGTGGTAAAGATGCAGAATCTTAGCAATCATTGTTGGTGGGACGTGGTATTTTCCATTGATGAATTTCATTTCTTCAGTACCTTCCCGAAGCTTTGAGTGATTGATTCGCATAGGGTAGTCAACTGTGGCTGGTGTCAGAAGCCTGGACAGTGCGCCTGCATCCGTGAGTAAAGGACCTGGACGATGCGAAATGACGAAATCGAACTGTGGCAAGTAGTTTACCCATCTGGCGATGCGGCCTCTTGGTTGTGACATACCGAAAAGGTGAGTCAGTGCTTGGTGATCCGTAAAAAGGGTGAATTTTGCACCTTCTAGGTCCGTTCGAAAATTCTGCACAGCTTTCAGTACGGCCAATGCTTCCTTTTCAGCTGTTGAGGAGTTAACTTCAGCCGGCTTCAGTGCATAATTGTAATACCCTACTACATAATGCTTTTGATGACTCAGGTCTGATGGCTTCTGGTAGAGGACTGCTCCGGTCGCATAATGTGACGCATTTGTATTTAGCACAAACGGCAAGGAGAAATCTGGTATTCGTAGGATAGAGTCCGACGACATTATTTTAACAAGCTCCGAGTAAGCCCTTTCACAATGGAATCCCACTGGAACGGTATACCTTTCTGGGTCAAGCGTGTGATACACCTCGTTTTAGTAGCATAGTCCTTAATGAAGGACCGAAAGTGTCCGGCCAATCCCAATAAAACACGCAATGAGTGTATGTCATAGGGCTTGACTAATTTTGATATTCTCTCAACGGATTCCAGCTTTGTGCTTTTTGTGGAACCTTCAAAGACTCTTCCCAGAAAAGTGTACTTTTCTTGGAAGAAAGCGCTTTTCCTAATGTTCACTTTGAGACTTGCAACACTTAGCGCTTTCAAGACTAAGACGATGTGAACAGCGTCTGAGACAGACAAGGACAAACGAACCGACGAGGACTAGCGCTGACTTCCAACTGAAATTTATTAACACGAACATGGAAAAACGAAGACAACTTGGCACACGTGATCACCGCTTAGTCATCTGCGCATGACGGCAGACATTGAAAGTGAAACGAGCGACACAAAAACAGCAAAACCCCAAAACGCGAAAAAAGACAAGAAGCAATGCAACCGTAATATATCTCTGTGATTTGACAGGATGAACTCAGGTAATCTATTTCTTTGTCAGTGAGAGCGATTGAGGGTTTGCTGATGCAATTTCCTTTTGCGATAGCTGCAGCTTCAATGATGATGCGCGTATTGTCGTGACGGTGCCTAGCTAAAATCTGTGTGTTATCGAATGCCGGAGAACACCCACACTGTGAAGAGTGGATTGCCAGAAAACCATCTGTCCTTCTTCGTACCTTTTGGTTGCGTTCCTGTAACCGTACATTAAGGCATCTGC
This sequence comes from Rhipicephalus appendiculatus, assembly GCA_030522465.1. NCBI lineage: Eukaryota > Metazoa > Arthropoda > Arachnida > Ixodida > Ixodidae > Rhipicephalus > Rhipicephalus appendiculatus. The sequence continues at coordinate 91,465 of JALIZH010026714.1, forward strand.
CGGTTTGTCCTATATATGTCTGTCCGCATGAAAGTGGTATGCTATAAACACCACTACAGCAGTCAACGAATTTTGACTCGTGGTTAATTTTGCAAATGCTTTGATCCCTTTTTTATTGGGTTGGTCCTAACACACAGCTCAGACAGTTTATGCGGTGCCGAAAATAGGACTGAGATGCCCGCCTTCTCACCAATCTTTTTGAGCTTGTGGGAAATTGCATGTTATAACAGCTACCTTATTTCTCGCTGTTGCTTGAAGATCGGGACCACATATCGAATGCTTCAACTTTTAACGCGATAGCGTTAGAGAGCTCGTTTCGCAGAAATTCCGGCGTCGACGTCGGCGTCGTTGGTTGTGAGCGAAAAATCATCATCTTGTCCGTGACCGAAAAATCGAGAAAGATGCAAATAAAATAAATAACAAAAATTTTCGGGTCTGAGTGAGGATCGAACCCGGGTCGTCTGCGTGGCAAGCAGGTGTTCTACCACACAGCCATGCCTCTGCTTGGAAATACTGTGAAAATAACTTCCTCTGCTTGGAAATGCAGTGAAAATAACTTGCATGCTTCGCAAACGCAAGCGTCCTTTATATAGGCGTCGCAATATAACATGTAATATCCCAGGAATATTGCGTGGTACAAGCGTACATTGCCATCGGGCGTCAGAATATGTGACTATCATACCGATTCCATAGTTTCAAGCCAGCCACCCATTACAAACGGCACACATCTTACTGCGCGTATTCCCTTAACACCACGTAGTGGGTGCATAGCAAGTTCGAAAACATTTCCCACATTTGCCGCGCATAATTTCTCCTGGTTTAAAGCATACTACCCATTACATAGCATGCACTAAGTGATTGAAGGACGCAGTAGGGACGGTATATCGCTATCGCGTTCAACTCTTAAAGGCGAAGCTTAAGGGTCCCCCCAATTTTTACTGCAGCGTTTCAGCAACAGAAACGAGAAGGTGACGGGGGTAACCGGCTGCCTTCAACCCATCTATTTGCGAGAAGAAGCTATCGTGAATAGAGTGATGACAGGACTTAACCAGGGTGTTATGCAAGCATGTGTCGTGTTCCAGAGCTTCCGGGTATGAAGACGCCGACAGTATTTAAACATGCTTTATTCGCATGCCAGCCACATAGCGATAACCAAGAGTGCCGAAGGAAAAGTGCCCCTGCCCCACCGCGCGCCAAGCGCTTTTATTCACATCGTGGGCGAGGGTGTTGCGATATGGGCCGCGTGACAGTGTATCGCACAAGCACACGTGTACAGATATGCGACATCCCCCCACACTTATTTGGATCCCCAAGCATTGTCCAAAAAGTTCACGGCACAAAGCGATCAGGTGGGCGACGCTGTCTCTGCGGGTAGCGACGTTCGCTAGGAGCGTTTGAAGTGTCCGCCGGTTCACTTTGTGCGGTGGGCGAGCTGTCGACGTCATGTGATGAGTCGCAGGCCGGGACCTGTGCGGGAGCTTCTTGCTGCCTTTCACTGAAGGGTAGTTCGAACTCCGTGGCGATGCCGGTGTTATCGTTGCGGATGTGATTTTGGTGACGCACCCACTGAAACACACCACGCGGAGTCACTACACTTAGCCGATATGACACTGGTCCCGTACGGGCAAGAACTGTTGCACACAGCCACTTTGGTCCTGATCTGAAATTGCGCACACGAACGGAATCACCAACAGCGATGACGTTGTCGCGACACGGGTGACGCCTTGTCTGGTCGAACTGGCGCTGGCGCACTCTGTTCTCGACCGCTGGTCGTATGAGGTCTAGTCTGGTCCGCAGGCGTCTCCCCAGGAGCAAAGTGGAAGGGGCCTCCCCTGTCGTAGCATGAGGCGTATTACGATACGCCAGAAGGAAGTCGGCTAACTCCTCACTGGCGCTCCTCGGACTGGTCTTGCGGAGCGCTGACTTCAAAGTCTGAACAAAACGTTCAGCCAGTCCGTTGCTACTTGGGTGATACGGTGCGGTTCTTACGTGCCGAATGCCCCTGTGCTTGAGGTAGGCTTGGAACTCTGCAGAAATGAACTGGCTTCCGTTGTCGGACACGAGTGTTTCTGGAAATCCAAATCTGCAGAAAAGTTCATGAATGCAAGCAATGGTTGCCTCTGAAGTAGTGGTTGTCATGGGACATACTTCTGGCCACTTGGAATGAGCGTCGACTACTACTAAGTATGATATACCTTTTATTGGACCTGCAAAGTCCATGTGTAGGCGTTGCCAAGGACGCGTCGGCCAGGACCATGGATGGAGCGGCGCTTTCACTGGCAAACTGCGTGTCTCTGCGCATGCGTGACAAGAGCCGACACATCTCTCTATGTCCTGATCGATATTTGGCCACCACACATAGCTTCTTGCAAGCTCTTTGGTGCGCACCACTCCCGGATGCCCCTCATGTAATTCATCTAGGACAAATTTACGGAATTTTTCTGGTACCCCCACACGCATTCCCAGCATGACACAACCTTGATATAAGGAAAGCTCTAGTCTCCTGCAGAAAAAAGGTTTCAGGTTCGCAGATACGTTAGCAGGCCAGCCTGACAAGATGTACTGCACTACTTGACGGAACACTGGATCCCGTGCAGTTTCCTCTGCGATCTGTTTACTGCAGACGGGCATGCTGTCTAAACGCAAAGACAGAAAATTTTCTTTTGCCCCGTCTGTTCCCGGTTGCTGGATTGGAAGGCGCGATAAGCAATCAGCGTCCACGTTCTGCTTTGAAGGGCGATACTGCAACGAAAAAGAATGTGCAGAAAGCGTGACGGCCCAGCGTTGCAGTCTGGCAGCTGCGATGGCAGGAATGCCTGTTTTTGGGCCAAAGATCGTCTCAAGTGTCTTGTGATCTGTGAGCAACACAAACTTCCGTCCGTAAACGTAGTAATGGAACTTCTTGACTCCAAAAACAAGCGCTAATGCTTCTTTCTCCAATTGACTGTAACCTTGTTCAGCTTTTGTTAACGTTCGTGAAGCATAGGCTATTGGATGAACTTGGCCTTGAAAAACGTGTGACAAAACTGCGCCTATTCCGTAGGAAGAAGCATCGCATGACAACTGCAATGGCAAACTGGGATCATAGTGAATCAGAATAGGCTTTGACGACAGTAGTTTTTTTACTTGCGCAAACGCACTTTGACAAGCGGCGTTCCATTGCCAAGGTTCGTCCTTACTCAAGAGCTTGTTCAAAGGAAAGAGTATGGATGCAAGATTCGGAACAAACTTTCCATAGTAATTTATGAGTCCTAACACTGACTGCAGCTGCTGTTTGTCTGTTGGAGCTGGTGCATTTGCAATTGCGACCAACTTTTCATCCGTCGGGCGAACACCGTCTTTTGTGATGACGTGACCCAAGTACTGCAGTTCATTGCGAAAAAAATCGCATTTCGAAGGTTTGACGCGAAATCCGCGTTCTGATAGCCGCTTCAGCACAGCTTCCAGGTTGAGCAAGTGTTCTGCTTCTGTGTGGCCCGTGATCAGTATGTCATCGAGATAACAAGTTACGCCGTTTAGTCCTTTCAGGGCGTTATCCATAATACGCTGAAATATTGCGGGAGCTGATGAAATGCCAAACGGTAGGCGGTTGACCAGAAACAGACCCTTGTGCGTGTTCAGCGTAAGGTATTGTTTGGATTCGTCGTCCATTTCGACCTGCTGATACGCTCTGCTTAGGTCAATCTTTGAAAAATGTTGACCGCCTGCCAGCGCGGCAATAGCTCGTCCGCTTTCGGTAGCGGATACCTTTCGATGTCCAGTATCGGGTTTAGCGTGACTTTGTAATCACCGCACAGTCTGACTGAACCATCGCGTTTAACAACTGGCACGACTGGCGTTGCGTACGGGCTTGTGGTCACGGGTGTAATTATCCCTAGCTCTTGCAGCTTCGATAATTCCTGCTCGACAGCAGTTTTTAGAGCGAAAGGCACGCTCCTTGCTTTGAAAAATCTTGGCTTCGCGTCACCCCTTAAGAAAAGAGTAGCCTTTTCTCCCTTTACTGTGCCGAGTTCGCCCTTGAACAGGTCCTGATAGCGGTTTAGTAAGGACTCTAATTTAGGCGATCTGTCAGAGCCATCTGTGTTTCCCACCTGCATGCGGTGAAGACCTTGTATTTGCGTCCAGTCCAGCTTGAGGTGTTGTAGCCAACTGCGCCCCAGCAGCGGCTGGCCGTCCTGTCGGAGCACGTACAAAGGCAACTGTTGGCGCTGCGCGTTGTACTGGACTGCAACAAAGGCTACTCCGCAGGGCTTCACGGGTTCATTTGTGTAGGTTCTCAAGGTGAGACTTGTCCTGCGCAAATGAGCTCTGGGAAAAAGAGAACGGAACTGTGAGACAGACATAACGGATACAGCAGCCCCTGTATCGACTTCCATATTCACTGGTACGCCGTCAATAGCGACCTCGACCATGATTGGTTTTTGTTTTGCGTCTGCAGCAGGTTTTAAACTCTTCAAATTGGTGCGTGGCAGTGACAAGGTACTAACATGCCGTTTATCTTTACTTTTCGATTCTTTTAGCTCTTTGCTCCGGCAAGCACTCTTGATGTGGCCCTTTTTGTTGCAATGAAAACATTTGGCATTCGCATACGGACAAGAGCTGGCGGTGTGTTTCACCGATCCGCAGCGATAACAAGAGGTAGAAGCTTCCCCAGTGCTTTTAACTTTGTGCACTTGAAATTCCTGCTGTGCTGTTGAGCGCGTAGCAGATGCGCTTTGAATCGCAGCTTCAATGGCTATCGCACGATCAACTGCTGTCTGAAACTTTAACTGATTGTCTTCTGCAAATAAACTTCGTTGTATGTCAGCCCGAAGCAAACCACAAACAAATCTGTCCCTTAACGCTTGATCAAGAAAAGTGCCGAACTCACAAGTTTGCGCGAGTCTACGCAGCTCTGCAGCATACTGAGTAATAGTCTCTTGCGGCAGTTGTGAGCGGCGATGAAATCTGGCTCTTTCGCCGATAATGGACAGTTTAGGAACAAAGTGGTTTCGCAGTAAGCTTAGAAGTTCTTCAAAAGACTTCTTAGCGGGAGTCTCAGGAGACGTCAACGACTTCAACAATGCGTATGTCTTCGGTCCTACTAGGCTTATCAAGGTATCAGCCTTCTGGTCCTCCGAGACTTTGTTAGCACGCAAAAATGCTTGGAGGCGTTCTTCATAACTAGCCCAATCTGCTGAAGATTCATCGAAGGGTTCTACTTGCCCCAAGTGCGCTGACATCGTGTCGCTGACTTGTCTTCTTGTGGTAGTCCACCAGGGCCCCAAGATCTTCGTCGCCAAGAACTATGTCGTGTTCCAGAGCTTCCGGGTATGAAGACGCCGACAGTATTTAAACATGCTTTATTCGCATGCCAGCAACATAGCGATAACCAAGAGTGCCGAAGGAAAAGTGCCCCTGCCCCACCGCGCGCCAAGCGCTTTTATTCACATCGTGGGCGAGGGTGTTGCGATATGGGCCGCGTGACAGTGTATCGCACAAGCACACGTGTACAGATATGCGACACATGCTTGAATGATCACCCGCTTACTAGTTTATTATGTGCCGAAGTATAAGACAGAAGAGGTTTTTTGGCGCGGGGCTCGTAGCTCCAAGACACATGCCTATCGAAAAAGGATAGTCTTAAATCGAGATATTTGAGCATTCCATCTACAGCGAACTCATGAGTTATAACGAGCGGGTCAAGGCAATCCTTGGAAACAGACAAAGTGCCCTGAGACACAGATTCAAAAGTGGCATTATTACATTCAAACAAAATAAGATAATCGTCCACTAACAGAAAGCATTTTGCGACATTTGTACCTTCCAATCCCTCTTCAATTTTCTTATCCACATGGGCTAGAAACAAGTCGCTGAGTATGGGAGCGATAACGAGTGGGTGTTTTTAAAGTCCGACCCCTTACAAAGCGCTAACATATTTAATCATCAGCAGCAAGAACATTAAAAAAGTTAAGAGCTGCGTAGGCTAGCGTGTTGCCTTACGGACGCGTAGTGGGCCCTTCGATGATTCGCAAAAGGAATAATTATGGCGGAGTGGCCACAACTGTACTTATAATAAAAATTCTAGGATAGTCTTAAACGGCCAATGTTATGCACACAGTCATTAGTTTCCTTATGGCACGGTTGAGGCATGCACTGAGAACGGAAGCAGGCTTGAAATTTAGAAGGTACTGCACCCGGCGCCAAATTACGCTATCGCGTTCTACTCTTGAAGGCGAAGCTCAAGCGTCCGCCAAGTTTTGTTAACGTGAATAGTACTTTTCATGGATGAAGTATATTTTCGACGCTTATTCACATTAGGATATGGTTGTCAGTTTAGCTTTGAACCATGTGTAAGTGTGATTCAATAGAACTTAACCATGGAGTCCCCACGTTTTAACTTGTGACTTAAGATGTTTCTTTCTTTAATATAGACGCTACCCTCTCCTAAACTTTTGTAAAGAAGTATGCATAAAGGGAATTATTGAAATTACCGTGTTGACGTGCGGAAAAGACATCAGCGATATAAAGATGTCAAGTGCTTTATAAAGTCAAGTTCTGCGTTATAGTCCTTCCTGTTGTTAATATAGTATGTTAACCCATTAAGGACCACGAAAGAACTACTGGTCCGATTTTATTGAAATTTTGTTTATTTAATTAACCACAACAGATAACCACACGTGCAAATTTTCATAAAGTTACGTGTGTTTCTTCAGGAGTTATGATACTGTACTATAAAAAGTACGCTGGGCCTTCGAGATAGCAATGGGCAAGGTGACTTGATGCAAGAATGGCGAGTAGGCTGCGCCCTTGTGAAACGAATAACAAAGTTATCATGGCCCATGCCACTTAATCAAGGACCAGTGCTTTAGGGAAAGCGTAACGTCACGCTTTTCGCCACACGATTTCGATGTATTTTGGCAGAATTCTACTGTTTTGCCGGCTTCCTGTGAAAATGTCCATATGGATAGAGGGTAATAGCAAGCACAGTAGAATCTGGAGAGCTTTGATACTTCTCTTGGGTACAACAAGGCGCAGTCAGTATTTTGCTGTTATGCGACTAAAGGACAATAGTCAGCGCGTAGAGGGTCTGCTAAAACCTACAATGTGTTAGCAGACCATTTATGCTTTGTCTGCGGCTATTTCGATCATCTAGGTAAATAGGGGCTGGTACCACTTTTTCTCAGCGATGAATATTCTCTAGTCATTCGCAGCTTAATCGTAGAGCTCAAATCCCCTCATGGCATTGTTACTGCGGATGAAGGAGGACAGTGGCACTACGTTTTTTTTCTTTTCAGTGAATGGCCACCACGATACAGAGCATAGTGACTCAACTGTGTAGCCTTTCGTCAGCATAACAATTATGCTCTTGTCTTTGCCATTTTCGAAACAAAGCTGCTTTCCTGAGTCAAAACAGAAGTTATCTCACCCACGTTCCTTTCGTTCCGTGTTGTTTTATCGTTGGCAGAGAGCGTCCATTCGTACCGCCTTCATTCCCCTCCTCCTAAGTTCCCATGTTAGGGTCAGAATCGCCAATTAAAACATCAAGAGGCTCTCGTATATTCACAGCGACATCTTTCGCAGCCTCATGAGTCTGAGATAACCGAAAGAACGGCATTCATAACAAAAAAAGCCTGTTATATCTATGATGAAATGCACAAGAAGAGTTACATGTATGCTCCCACGAAGTCCCAGTGTACTAAATAAAGTACAGCAACATTTGATTACTCCTCACAGCAAAACTATGCACTCTATAGGCTTCTCGCGCTTTGCAGGGATTGAATTGCTCTTCCTGAAGCAGAAACCGTCCGTTTTTTCAACATATAAAATGTAAAACTTCAAATTAATTTAGAAAAAGTAGTACTGACCACGTGCGTTTAACAGGCTCTCAATTTCCTAAAGTTTGACGACTCATAAAACAGAAAAAAAACATAACCGAGTCAATATTCCAAATTAGGATTTTCTTGCTGCAACCTTTGGCATCAGAAATTGTAATGAGCAAGATCAGAATACTCTGTTTTGCATTTTCTATGCCCGAAAAAGGAAGTGTAAATTTTAAAGTACACTGGTCCCTAATGGGTTAATATAGTAGCACTAGCTTTTAAAACAGCTTGTGCAGCCACGGTATACAGATAATGGAGTACTGCGGAGTACTGCTTATCTCCATGATCCGTGATTACTCTTGAGTGTATCCTTAACACAACACATGTTATTACAAAAATTGAATTTTTATTGATAATCAAGGACACTGATACCACTTTCATATGCTGTAGTGAGCCGCACACCTCATTCCTACCTTCGAGCATACGTACCTGCTACAAGGAACAGTTAGTTAGAGGATTCTAACTCACTAATAATTCCTGATAAAGCAGTCGCATTTACCATGACGGAAATGGCGTCATGGAGAGCCGCAAACCATTCTACTGCTAAACTTCCTTGAACGACATGTTTGACGTTGCAAGACGAAATGTGTATCTTTGTTAATGATCAATTCTGAGTTTACGGAAGCTAACTGACATTTGTATGAGCATTCCTTACCACCTGTTTGTGGTCGCATCAAGTAGCCTGACCTTTCATTGACGTCATGGATCTCCCCAGCACCGCCACAGAATATTCCATTCATCGAAGTGCAGTTGAACTTTAGACGGTGAGTGAGCTTTCAAGCGAGAATGATAAGTCTAATGTTAAAACTATGTATCATACTCCCAATAGGAAACACACAGGTAAACTTACAATGTGCTTAGGTGAGAGCTGTGGGTCGGTGCCCTATGCATTGACGTAGTCATATGCGTCAACTATCGTAGATTCCTTGAAAAGCGGGTGACAGCCGAAGCAGATCAACGTATTGTAAGAGACAAACTACTCATGCTTCAGAAACATGTTCTTGAAAACAATAAAGTATTTCACACGCTATACGTATTAGAGGTGTCCATGGGCTCCGTGTAGCCCGAAAGGCCGAGCCCAGCCCGGTCCGCGGGCCGGGCTCGGGTGGGCCGACGACTTCTTAACTCGGGCCCGGGCCGAGCTCGGGCTACATAGTTTTTCATCGGGCGGGCCGGACCAGGTATAAAGCCCGTATCAAGCCCAAAATATAGACACCATAACGGAATATTTTCTCAACACGTAGCGATGAGCACGTTGTATGAGCTTTGTGATTATCTATCCATGGAATTATTCCCCTGTTTTGCATGTGAGGTACCAAACTTCTGGAAGGACAAACAGTCTAAATATCGCAATCTTGCTATGCCCGAGAAAAATATATTGGCGATTCCGACTACCAGTGCGAGCAGCGAACGGAACTTCAGAGCGGCGGATTATATGATGCAGGAACGCCGCATTTTACTGATGCCCGGATCATTGGACAGCTTGTTAATTTGACACGACATCTTGTAATCTGTGTATATAGTGACTGTCACATGTCGATTCCTTATGTTTGGCTTTGATATGTTCAATAACACGCCACACTATCGGAAACTGTTATCTTGACTCCGCAGCAAACCTACATAATATCGGTCTGCACCGGGCCAGGCCCGGGCTTTTGTTTTTGTACGTCGGGCCGAGCCGGGCGGGTTCGCAGCCCTAGAGCGTCGGGCTCGGATGGGCCTTCGATGCAGTCAGCGGGCATGGGCCGGGATCGGGCTCGGTCTCGGAAATGCGGCCCGTGCACAGCTCTAATTCGTATAGCTGTAAATAATAGAAAACCCTAAATTTCAAGCTTTAGTTTCAAGTTTATTTCAGGTATTGTTACAGAAACAGAACATCGTACAGGAAAATTATACAGAAGGAGGTCCGAAAGCACAAGACCGCTGGGGGACATCCTGTCCGAGATTGCTAAACAAAAAGTTATCTAATTAGCAGAGGCAGCAATATTACAGGAACACGTGTGATTTCAAAGAACAACAATAAATCAGTTATAGGTAAACAAGAAAAGGTACAACAAATAATACAATTGAAACAAAGAATATACATCTTGTAGCGAAGCAAATAAGAATACAATTGATTTTTAAATAAACCGATTGTAGAACATTGTATCATGTGAGATGGTAATGAATTCCATATAGATAACGCAAAAAATATTAAGTAGTGTGACGACCATAATTCTTACGGATAGCAGGTAGTGGAAAAAATTTCATCTGAAGCAAATGTAGTGGGGTTATAGTAACAAAGAGCATGAAGAGAAAAAAATTCGGAAGATCTCACGAACCATGGGAATCGACGTTATGCGAAGTATGCAGAAGGAAGGTGATTGTGTTGTAATTTTTATATTGAACGAAACGTTTCGAAATGACGCTAAAGATATGTACAAATGTAGGCACAGACACATGTGTAAACGTCGCATATGTTTTATATAACCATTTGTTCATATTTGCGTAACGCTGCCAAAAGCAACATGGATATTACCAACACCAGAAGCAGTAATTTGATACGTAGCGCTTGTGCTTGCGAGGATGTAGCCCTGGCTAGGGCTACGTAGACCGACTTCAGTAGATGGCGCTTAAGTATGCAATTGACGTTAACCAAACATGAAGCCTGTATCGTAGGAGCACATATGTAATGTTTATAAAGTTAGATAGCCAGCACTGCAACTACAGTTGACGTTCACCATCATTACGCCTGCATAGGGTGTTCTTCCAAAGCCGTTTCGAGACCTAGCGTTGCTCTGTGGTAGAATACTTGATATTCATGCAGAATTCTTGGGTTCAATTCCTGCTACGACCCTGATTTTATTCTTTGAAATCGTAGGGTCAACGCTGCCGATGTCAGTTTTTCTTAACGCTCTCGCATTTAAATTACCAGTGTATGTTATCGCCGTTCCTGGGTAGATGTAAACAGCCAATCACCTGTGGCGCATACCTGCATAAAGCGGCCCGGGGTGTACGGATATGTGCCACACGTGTCTGGAAGAAAGTGTTTGACGACGCACGTGATGGGATTTTCATTTTATTCACGTCATGAGCAGATAGTCGTATTCGTCAAGCCCTGTTACCCTCCCATACTAATTGTGGTCTACGTCAGGTTAAGGAGGTGATCCCGAGAGCACCGAGACGTAGGCGGCAAGATAGATACGTAGATAAAAACCCTCAAAGTGCCTGTAGTTCACTAGGAAATGCTTCGCATTTAAAAACACTTGAAGGTACAAGATGAATGAATGACTGGAATAGCGTAATGGTGACATCATATTTAAATAATCTAGCAATAGGAAGTATGTCAAAGTGGTGAAGTAAGGACGATGCACTACTGCGATATACACTGTGAGTGATTACACTAATGGTTTCGTTCTGAATGTGCTGAATAGGAGATAAATGGATTAGGTATGTATTGCCTCATTGGATTGGATTGAATAAAATATCATTGGGTCCTCCAAAACACAGATCACTGGGTCGCGGGCCGCTCCCACGTGGAGACTGAGAGGGTGAACCCCTTAGCTGCCTCACTGGCTTAGTGAGCAGTCGAGAGCTGATCTGCCAAGGACGAATGGACCTTTCCAGAAATTCCCGCGCGCCACCTATGGCGGCCGCAAAGCGTTATGGGAAGCCGGAGCGCCGGCGGAGTGTCGTCTGCTCGCGGAGGCGTTGGCTTACCTCGTTGCAGCGTGCGGGCGTACTAGCGCGTCGTTGCACGAATATCGCACGTGAAACCCTGCTTCAGTCTGCACTCACAGAAGAGGCAAAACCCAGAGCAACATGAATAATACCCAGCAAACAGTAAGTATCCTTGACTTAATATTCACACGGGGGAAATGGTCACGTACCCGCGAAAAGGCCCATTGAATTGGAAACTCTATACGGCTTTCGCGGCGAGTCCCATGTGCTTTTTTGATCGTATTTACAAGTAGCTTAAGCGTCCCTCGCTTTTTATTGTCAACATGACAATAAAACATTATTAGTACTTTTCGTTGGGCACTATCGCTCGTGATATGCTTCCGCGCGATACGCAGGACCGTGGCACTTCGCGCATGATAATCGGTGTCAAAATCGCACCCTTATAAATGGGTTCGAGCCCAACTACGCTTCAGATGCTGCGTGTTGGAAACTTTGCACTTGGGACGCTGAGAGTAGTAAAAACCAGCTACCAACACGCCCAAAGAGCGGACATCAAGTGAGTGCTGTCGGGTGGGGATGAAGATCGCGTAATCACGACACAGTGTCGCACTGTATGAAGCGAGAATATTCTGCACATTTGACTTCCCTGTATTTGTTTTCGAACAACGTAAAACATGCTGCCTCTGTGTCGTGCCTGTTTTCTCGACCGTGAGTTGGAAATTAATTCAAGAATTTCGGACCTGATTGCGCAAAAGGTCGCGACTCCCTAGTTCACAATGTTAAGGAATATATAATAGAATGAGCGTTCGTGTGCATAATTTACACAATATTGCATTTTACTGTTTGCGCTCTTTTGTTTCATTACAGTTTGTGATTATGCTCATTTAGTGATTTGTCGTTTGGATGCAGATGCCCCTCGGCTGCCGAAAAACATACAGCTGTTCCTGTCGCTTTTACCAAAATGGCAATGGACAAAACAACTCAAGGTCTTGCCACAGGCGTATTGCCACGCGTCTAGGTTTATGGTGAATAACAAGCAAATCCGATTCAACATAATCAAGCAGCAAACAGCAAAATAAACACTACTTAAAGTGCAATGAAAACTCGCAGGGTTTCTTATGCATTCGCCCGAGACGACTTGAAGGCGAAAGCAGTCTTCTTTTTCTTCAGTCGATGTATTGGTCCTTCCCGCACCCTTGCGAAAGTTTTCTGCACCTAACGTGGTTTTGCACTGGTTCTATGACCGGAAGCATTCCAAACTTTCAGCACCCTACCTCCGTGGGCTCCGTGATCGGTGGGCCCCCGTGATCGGCCAACCGATCACGGAGGCCGAGCAAAGCGACGATGTCGTGTGATGACGTGATCATGAGACGTCATGATGACCTCACACATTCTGATGATCTGCACTGTCACGACGACGTCATATGGTGACGCCATCACGTGGTGATTTTTGCATCACTCTTGTTGATGCCGCCGCCGCGGGACGCCAAAGCCACCGACGGTCAACTTTTGTGTTTTTAGGTGAAAACGTTACAGATGCCTCATCAAACGTGAAACTTGACCATCGGCGTCCCGCGTCGGTGGCGTAGAGTGATGCGATAATTCATCATCACGTGATGATGACACCATATATCACGTCAAAGATCGCCAAAAATTGTGACGCCATTAAGACGTCACGTGACTTCACATGATCACGTCATCACATAACATCCTAGCTTGGTCAAAGGTGGTCTTATCACTAGGCAATGCAGAATCATGAGGTACCTCCGATCTTCGAGGCAGTGCAAAACCCCGTTAGGTGCAGCAAGCCTTCGAAGGGTGGTGTAATGGTGGCGGGCATGGGCGTCGGCAGGGGGGTGCAAAAGCGCCACTTGCCCCCCTCAAGTCACACCAGCACTTGCCGCCCACACAAGCTACACCAGTGCTCTCCCCCTCCCCCCAGCCGCGATGCAAGACGGGTTAGCACACAAGACAAAATCCCGCTGACACTCATGGACTGGCGCAGCAGGATTATTACATAGACTAATAAGAAAAAGAAGATGGCTTTCGCCTTCGAGTCTTCGGCGAATGCACAAGAGACGCTGTGAGCTTTTAACAGAGCATCTAAGCCTTTCGCCTTTATAAATTCGCGCACTTACACGGCATGCTTCGTGTGTAAGGTCCCAGCCCTGTAATCACAGTGAATGAGAATACAAGCATCTTAACAAAGGTCAAACTTAGCTGCAGCATCACGAAAATTCAAGTCCTGAAGTAGCACCGAGCAATGAAACGAAACATCCGGTGTCTTTTGCGTGTTATCACATCCAAGAACAGAACAGGTTTGTCCGCCGCTTTCCTTCTTCTTCAGCATGCTCAGTGATGATTCTGGCTATTTGGGAAGAACGACACATTCTAGTTTGCGTGCATGAAAGTCGGAGCGCTCAGAAGTAGCCGTTTCTTCACAACAGCAGCACCTTACACCATCCAAAACCATTCACGGCGCGCGACGAAAGCAGGCGAAAGCAGGCGAAAGCGGGAAAGCGTCTGCTCTGCCCGCCCGGCGCTCCGCTCTCCCATAATGCCCCAGCGCCGATCCACCAGGGGAAGGCGCGGCGCTGCGATTTCTGGAAAGGTCCATTGCGGATTGCCGCGTTCCATCTGCCAGAAGTGATGTTAGGTAAATGAGTGAATTTGGTACACTGCCAGAGCATACGTTCTAGTGAAGCTATTTCCCCCACAACGTGTGCAAAGATTATTTGGGTATAGGCCAGGGTGAATAATGTTTAACATTTTCAAGGTAGGATACGTCTGGGTTTGCAATAGCCTTAATGGGGCCTAGTGAGATTTTTGTGAGGTGGAGTGAAAAATCCTCCTGGATAGATAGAAATGCTTAGTGAGCTCGTTATATGTTGTGGGAATATCCCAGTTATCCCATTCACCGGTAGAAAGCATGCCCGGGGAGGTGCGGTTGGAGAGGTCTCGCGCCGCCTCGTGTGCTGCTTCATTGAGATTGGCAGGGGAGTCTTTTGTACAAGGTGAGCCAACTCAGCAGATGATGCGTGATGTCCTTGCCATGTGGTATTCGCAGCGTTTCTTCTGAGACCGTACCTTTTGCGATGGCCCGTAGCGCTGCGCTGGAATCACTGCAGATGACTTTGATTTTATCCATAGTGACTGCTAATGCGATGGCAACCTGTTCCGCACTGATTGGGTTCTTCATCTTGACCGTCGCTGGGTTCACGACATGGCCAGCCCCATCGACCACCACGGCCGCAAAAGCTTTCCGATTGGCGTGGGAAGTCGCGTCAACAAAGGCGACCCCTTTTTCCTCGTTTGAGACATGGCATAGTATGGTCCTGGCCCCGGCTAGTCTTCTTCCAATGTTGCGCTCCGAATGCATGTGTCGCGGTATAGGAAATACCGTGATATTTTCCCTGATCTTCTCGGGGATGTCATTGTACTGGAGTCTAATCGCCATTGGGTTCTGGTCCTGCTCTTGCAGGATCTTCCTCCCCGACCTTGTTGTAGATAGGCTCGCAAGAGAGAGAGAATGAATATAGGAAAGGTGGGGAGGTTAACTAGACTACCTCCAGTTTGCTACCCTACACGTGGGGAGAGGGGGAATAAGGGAGTAAAAGAGAAAGAGAGAGAGAAAGAGAGAAGTAGATGCACATTGCACACGACACACACAGTGCAGGGTTTCACAGGCGGTCGCTCAGCGATGTTGCCTTCAAGAATTGTAGAAGGGCTCGCGTGGCTTTCTGGGCTGATGTACTTGTAGACCATGCACCCAAGATCTTTTCCAGAGTAAAGGGGACGATCATCCAGTCTTCTCAAGGCACACTGGAGAGTCCGGTGGTCTTGTTCAAAGTCGGGACAGTGGCACAAGACGAGGTCAAGAGTTTCTTCACAGTTGCAGCTATCACACTTGGATGAGTCAGCCATACCTATGAGATGGCTGAATGACTTTGTAAATGCTACGCCGACCCACAACAGACATAGCATTGTAGCTTCACGTCGCGAAGTCTTTGATGGTAGGTGTAATTGGAGTAGCGATTCGAGGTCTTGTGGGTGACGAGCGGAGTTCAGGGGAGAATTCCAATGCGTAAGCGTGGCATTATGCGCGATGTGACGAAGTTTTCTTGCAGTGTCGACTCTTGACAGGGGTATGAGCAGTGTGGAGGCTCGCAAACTGCGCTCTCGCTTAGGCTTCTGCTATTTCTTCAAGCATGTTGTGAATGCCAAGCTCTAGTAGACGCTCGGGGCTGGTGTGTATGGGTAGGCCCAGGACCCTCTTGGTAACCTTCCTGAGGAGCGCATTCAGTTTCTCGGACTCTGCTCTCGACCAGTTGTGCATTGCTGCCTCATACGTGAAGTGACTAAGAACAAACGCATGCATCAGCCTGATGAGGTTGTCTTCCTTGAGCCCATAATAATAATTATCAGTGAGAAAAGAACGAGAGACAAAAGGTGGAGAACCACACAGGACAGGCGCTGACTGCCAACTCAAACATTTATTGCGCATAAACCCATGCTTAAATAACAAAACTGCATACCACGTGTACATGAGTGGCCGGATCGAAAACAACATACGAGAAAAATAGGATAGAAAAGACGGCAAGATTGAAAAAACATCTGCGTAAGCTCGGATAGTCCAGCTCTTTGGCAAGCAAGGCAATCAAGGGCTGAGCGACGCATATGTCGGACAGTGCACTGATGTGGACAGCTTCCACAATTTCCCGCTGCGTTTGCCTCTGTGCCGATACAAAATAGTGGTGTTATCAAACAGATGAACACAACCACAATCGCGAGTGTAGCGACAAGTGCGAGCTAGCGTGGCCTTTTAAAAAATTGTTGTGCTCACGCAGGCGCACATTAACGCAGCGCCCCGTCTGCCCAATATACACACGGGCTCATGAAAGTGGGATCGAGTATACCACACACTTGCAGCAAGGAATATACTTATTCACGTGCCTGACTTGACAGGCACTTTCCTGTTTCTGCGACCTGCTAGCAATACGCCGGTCAATTTTTGCACAAAGCTTGCCTAGCTTATTTGAGGCAGAAATGACAACATCAACAGTGTAGCGAGAGGAGACTTTTTTATGCAATGGGTCAAGCCATGCACGTATTGGAGGGCAGCCATGTTCCTACGCTGCTCTCGCTCAGAAGGGTAGAACGAAGGCGGATCAACGGTATGCATCGCAAGAGCAATCGCCGAGATGTGTGGAGGAAAAGCAACAGTGCTGCTGACAAATTTTAGTAACGGGTACAAGCACGTAAACAGAGACATGACGATCGTCTTCATCAAAGAAATTGAGGAAGCCACCTGTGCTTTCGCTCTCACCGATTCTGCAGAATCTGCTCCGACGAATTAGGCTCTTCAACGAGCTTTCTGACGTCAATCCGAGCCTTCCGATGCATAAACAAGAACAGCTCAGAACCCTGCTCCTGCAATACAAGGACTGATTTTCCTCGTCGTCAAGAGTTCGACAGACCCCAGTTGCAACACATCGCATCATAACAGAGGAAAGTGCCAGGCCACTCCGTCAGAGCCCATACAGAGTTTCGACGCGAGAACGCGGGGCCACGAAGAAACAAGTCGACGAAATGCTACGCGACGACATTTTCCAGCCTTCAAGGAGTCCGTAGGCGTCACCCGTGGTGTTAGTGAAGAAGGACGGAACCTTATGCTTCTGCGTCGATTATCGCCGCCTGAACAAAGTTGCAAAAAAGGACGTGTACTCTCTCCCACGTATAGATGACGGTCTAGATCGACTCCACAACGCCAAGTACTTTATGCCGATGGACCTCAAGACCGGCTACTGGCATATTGAAGTCGACGAGAGAGACAGAAAAAAGACTGCTTTTGTAACACCAGACGGCCTATTAGAGTTCAAGGTCTTGCCCTTCGCTCGTTGCTCCGCACCTGCGACTTTCCAGTGCGTTATGAATACAGTGCTGGCCGGCTTGAAGTGGCAGACTTGCCTTGTGTACTTGAACGACGTCGTTGTGTTTTCTTCGAACTTCGACGAACACCTGCGATGCCTTGAAGCTGTACTTCAAGCAATCATAAGTTCCAGACTCACCCTGAAGGCAGTAAAGTGCCGCTTTGTGTACGAGGAGCTCTTGTTCTTCGGCCACTTGATAAGCAAGTCTGGAGTTCGCCCCGACCCACGGAAAACAGCGGCCATCGCTGCCTTCCCGCCGCCCACCGACAAGGAGGCTGTACGTCGGTTCCTTGGTTTGTGCGCCTATTACAGACGTTTCGTCGAGGCATTTTCACGGACGCCGAGCGCTAACTCATCTCACGAAAAACGACGTGGAATTCAAGAGGGAAACATCGCAACTAGAGGCATTTCGAGAACTGAAACGACGCCTGCAGACGCCACCCATACTTACCTAGTTCGACGAAACCGCCGACACGGAAAACCACA